>JAOCPS010331398.1:0-12736 GCA_025505425.1 Graphium colonna | reverse complement strand
GGCAATATTAAGATCTGATTGCAAAAAGACACTAGAAAAAGATAAATTACCTAAATATTTTTAAAATATGGCTATGTTTGAAATATGTGTTTTAAAGCACAAATGGATCTTGGTATTATACGTTAATTATGTACTCTAAACTCTCAAATTTGGGCTGGTATGATGGTCAGATAGGTACAAAGGAACTACATATGCATTTCAATTATCAATATTGCTTATGATATGATCTATACATGTCGTATCCCCTGTGGGTTCATTTATATGTAATGTCATATGATGTATTTTTGATATGTTAATTATACTTTCCGCGTAGATGTTATTATAAAGGGTATTAAAATTGATATCACCTGATAAAACAATTAACTTCTTCGAATGTTTTAAATTACAAACATAAAACAGATTTTCAAATAAATTAAAAAATGTTTCCTTTTTGACGTTTAATTTTTGACGGTTTTTTTGCGGTTTAATTTTTGACGGTTTTTTATAAACACAAATGATAATTAAATTACATTGAGGTATTATCGTACGGAACAACATTTAAATAACAAGGGTGTGTCTAAGTCATGGAAGCAAATATTTTTTTTTGTAACAGTGTATTGAAAGATTAATGATGTTATGATTGATTTTTATACAAATTTATGAGCGTAGACGAGGTTAGTCTACTTTATGTCACCCCGCACTACAACCTATACTCATCTAACAATACATTGTCCCATTTTTACTAGTAAGTTTGTTGCTTGAATGAAAGTGTGTTTTAGGTGTCATAACTAAATAGAACACATGCATTAGAAAGGTCAAGAAATGCAGCGTAAACTGGTATTTTTTTTTCCGTGTAATATCTTACAGTGTTCAAAAATGCGAAAAATTCAGTATTTGGGGACAACCTCATTCTTAAACCAATTTGAGAGTCGTTAAAGTCGTGTCTTTCAAGCACGCTGTTAAAAACCTTTGTTACGATAGTGGTTACAGATATAGGTCTATAGTTACCTGTGCTAAATACGTTACCAATTTTATTTTTGTTTATAGAAACCATTAGAGATCTTATTAGTACCTTTGTTACAATAGTGGCTACAGATATAGGTCTATAGTTACCTGTGCTAAATACGTTACCAATTTTATTTTTGTTTATAGAAACCATTAGAGTTCTTATTAGTATATTTGATAAGTATACGTGACTTAATCAATAAAAAGATTAAAGAACATACCTAGAACCTGAAAGACATGAGATTAGGCATGCTGAAGGTGTTCAATGCTGAGTCAATTACATTCCTCCTGCCATGTTCTTAATAACTTGCGGTACAGTCTCCGAGTATATTTGAATTGGCTTTTATTCTTTGTTGAAGCTTTATATATGTTTATGTCTCTATTGAAGCTTTATTTCTTGGCTCACTTATACTTCCCATGCTCTCTGTAAGGCTAGGCTTGCGATTAAGCATTTTTGTGTCTTTAAAACATTTTAAAACTTTTATGTCAATACTCTGATGCTATTGCATCCATTAAAACTTGATATTTTTTATTTTAGCACATTTTAAATTTCTTTTTGAATAGCTAACTCGATTTTTTTATGTCAATATATAAAGTTCCCGTTCGCGGTTTACCATACCACATCAATATAAGGTATTTTTGCCAAGCATACTTGACATATTTATTCAAACTAATAATATCACAAGTTTGATTGCGTCTTCTTATTTTAATAACTTTTTACTCCAGTAATTCGTCAGATGAACTGCTTAAAATATTATCATACATTTGACCTAAAATGATCTGAATTATTGCACAAATTATGACAACATTGGCTTAGCTCGGCAGGAATATGAATACTATTATAACTTTCATTTCACAACCTATATATTTATTTTGTAACTATCTCACAGATTATTTTATTTTTATTTACATAATCCAATTACTCTTATTAATACGCCTATTCCGTGATATTTTCTTACAAAGAGAGAAATCGTTAGAAACAATCGTAAGGTTATATTATTTCGACATATACATGTCTGTTTAACTAGCACAAACTTTTTCAAGCGGTAATATGATTTATAACAACAGAGTTAAATACGAGTTTATTTTTACAGAAAACGCCTAAAAGTTTACTTTAGAAATATATTTTCTCCGTTATTTTGATTTTCAAAACAAACTACTACTATTCCAATTTTAATAAAAACTTAGGGACCATTGTGTAAGTGTACCATTGTGTATGTGTAAAAAGCATTTTCTCAAAACAGTTCGTTAGTTGCGGAAATATCTGCGAGCATTTCTTAATTATGGTATATTTATTTAAAAAATAATGTAATAAGCCGATTTTTTTGAAAATGTATGATGGTTATAATTACGATGGGACCATCTATAAAAATTAGTCTATCATATAAAACAGAATTTTTGAAAATGGTTGATAAACGGAGATACGCACAAAAATACAAAAATTCAATTTTGTTATTTTGATTTAAAAGAAAACTATTTAACCGATTTTCCAAAAAATGATTACCCTAAAAGATTAAAACAGATTTTTTTAAATCAGTTCAGGAATGGCGGAAATATGCGTAAAGGTACAAAAAAATATAAACATTAAAATCAAGGAACTTCCTTCTTTTTTCTGTTAAAATATTCGTGAAAAGTGTTTCCACAAACAAAGTACGAGTAAATGTTCAATACATCATTCAAAAAGTAAGAATTTAATGGATAATGTGCAAATAAACTTATAGTGACATTTATTAGAAGGAGTTGTGAACAATATAGTAAGAATTTAAAAGTATTTCGAGTAAATAACATGCAGATTTGAAATAAGGTACTGTAAAAATTCTGATACGGTGTTATCTAACGTCTCCACTTCAAAATATCTAACGGTCCAATACAAAACCACCACAGAAGCATATAATGAATTTAAACTTGTGGCGAATCTGAATGCTTAACGGGTGTGCAATGCAACCGGAGTTCGTGTCCGGCAGACAAGTCACTTTTATTAACTTAAAATTATAGTTGTATTGTTTTTACTTGCAAATTATGTTGCAAATATTATTAAAAGAATTTTTTATTTAAATTATAATTAGGTTTTTTATTTGAAACAACAATTATTTATGAGTAAAAATAAATATAAATGACAAAATTCTCTTATATTATGAATATGACGAAAGCAGTGTGTACCGTTTTGAATAAAGCTTAATTATCATATGATCCATCGTATAAGTATTTAACAACTTCAATAAGTTTGTAAAACAGTGGCACAGTTGTTGCAGTGTGAAGTAAGCATACGAGTATGTTAGACGAGCTTCGGTGTAATGCAGCCCGAGTCCAGTCCCGAGAAAAGACTAAGATTTTTTATTTTAAAGTTATTTTTTATCCATACTCAAATTTTAATTATTTTATTTATTACTTCAATTTAATTTTAATTCTTTAAATATTTTTTTTATCTCTCTGTTGTTATAATTTTGATTTTAATTTATTTATTTTTCATAACTGTTTTGTTTATTTTAACAGCAAAGCTGTTAAAATAAGGTTTATATATAAAAGAATATGTTTATACAAAAATATTTAAATAAACAAGTATATATTTGTTTATTTAATTACCTAAGCAGGTACTCCCAAAATCTCTTTATTAACAGCAAAGCTGTTAAAATAGACAGAATTATTTCGAAGGTCCTCCATTGATATATTTATTGACACATTTTATTAAATTTAATTATTAAATATGAATTTTATTGAAAACATCATATTTCGTAGACCAAGAACACTTTCGGATTCACATAATACAAATTAACACATGACAAAAGAAGATGAAACCGATTTAACAAGACAACAACAGGACAAGCAAATGATAACATTAAAAAAAACAAGTAGCGAAACTGCAATCGTAGTTAAACAGTGCTCAACAGAAAATGTATTTGCTAGCACCTGGAAGCTAACCGAAACACACTAAGTAAAGAAAAACGAGTGAAGATTTAAATACCTAAAATGATTTGCACAAAACACTTATGAGTCCTGCAAAGTCAAAAAACTTTTTAATAATATAAAAAAAACTTGTCGGCTACACAAAGAGAGAATATCGTATTGTTTTGATTGGAGAAGAAGACTTTAGGGAAACTGTGTTTATATATAAAAAATATGTTTATACAAATATATTTAAATAAACAAGTATATATTTGTTTATTTTATTACTTAAGCAGGTATTCCCAAACTGTCTTTTTTAACACAGGGCGCCTTTAAGCTATCCTAATCTCGAGAGGCAGCGCGTTCCACAAGAGGAAAGACTGAATGAAGAAAGAAGAATGTAAGAAGTCAGAACGGTGAAGTGGGCATTGAAGAAGACGATTATGCTTGGGAAAAAATTTTTTGTTGCTTACTTCTCCAAGATATTGAAAATGGGAAGATAAATAAGCCGAGATAGTGGAAGAATCTAGAAATAAAAAAATAGTGTTAAGCGTTCGCAAGGAGCGTCGTCGGTGAACATTTAACCACTGACTTTATGAACGGTAGGAAGACACATAATTATATTTACGAATATTAAAGACGAATTGAATGCAGTTATTCATAAGTTGGTCAAGTTTGTTGAGGTGATCTGCATTTAGGTCAAAGTGGGCCACGTTACCATAGTCGAACAAAGAGAAAATTAGAGTCTGCACAAGCTTTATTTTAGTTTTCCTTAAAAATATTTTTTTAAATCGATACAGACACCGCAGAACACCCGTTATCATTTAATATACAGTCGCAACTCGACATTTCATTCGTTTCTGACGGTTTTTCTTACGGGAGTGGAGGAGTCACCAAAAATAATTGTTGGTAAATATGATTAACTCACTTTGCTTAATTTACACGAGCTACTATTGATTGACACTTTTGAGAATTGACGGTTGAACCGAATCCGTCATACCAATTTTTTAATTGCTAATAAATCTTGGTTTATCTGATGAATAGCACTTAAAAGCCCATCATTATCTTGCGCATATAATTACAGGTTATCGGCATAAATATGACACTTACATTGAAGATCATTTGTGACGAAATTTATGAAAACTCAAAATAATATTGGAGAAAGGATACCGCCTTGAGATACAACAGCTATAACATTTTGCCAGCTTGATGAAGATTTATCAGTACTTACTGACTACTGGCGACCTCTAAGATATGAAGAAAACCATTCCAGCGCTTCGTCAGAAACCACAAAATGGGAGAGGCTGGCAAGAAATTTATTTATAAGAAATGGTTATTACTAATGATATTCAGCGTATATTGTAAGCCGACGATCTGCAAATGTATGTGCAAACCAATATAGACCATCTCACAGATGCTTTTCATAAAATGAACTATGCTTTAATAGCCATAAATAGTTGGGCTGATAGGTTTGGGTTACCGGTTAATTCGTTATAATTCCAAGCAATTTAGGTTGTCAGTTCGCGAACTTTGACTATTATAGTAATTGACTTATTTATTATTGTAATGTGGGAGATACATCGATTTTTTCTCGTCTGGCTGGTACGTATTAACATAAATAATAAACTAATTTAATATACATAATAAGATATATTATAATAAAATACATATAATACGTATACATAAACTGTGTGTGTGTGGGTGGCCCGCGGCAGGGAAGACTAGACGGCCGAGGGTTAGGGTGCAAGGTAGAGAAGCCGGCGGACGATGCAGGCGGTATCGAGGAGCACCGCTTTCTGCATTTGAGCCAGAACGTCGCGGAGTCGCAGCCGCCTCATATGTTGTGAGGGACTGACAGGGATTAACCTGCTCGCAGAGACGACTACAGGGATAATTTCGGTTGACACCTGACACATTCCACGAGGTTCTCGTGAAATGGGATCGTCCGTCATGTCGATCAAAAATACCCTTGACTGTGCCCGTTCCATCAACACGATATCAGCCTTGTACGCCAGTATCATCCTGTCTGTGATGATGGGCTGATGGTCCCAATAGAGCCTGGCGCGGTCATGTCCGAGCACCGCAAATACTTATAATACGGCAATTTTCGCTCCGTGACACCGTATTTCAGAGCGAGCTTCTGATATAGGATTCTGGTCACTAGGTTGTGCCTGTGCAAGTACTCATTATTAGAAAGAGCTGAACAACCGGAGATAATATGCCCAAGTGACTCTCCAGGATAGCGGCATGCTCGACATATGTCGGTGTTGCCATCCTTCACGATGTATCTCCTATAGTTGTTCGTCTTAATAACTTGATCTTGTATTTTCTCTGAGGAGATCACCGAAACGCAGCCAGTTCACTGAGGCGGTGGTGGCTAAAAAAGGCTCGTGAAGACCCTTGTACAATTGCCCATGGCACTCCTTCTCTATTAATACGGTCTCTCGTTCAAAGACGCTCTGTACTGCCGGGTCTGCTATTGCTCGTTGGCTAAGGATAGTGGGGTCAGTCCTTTGTTACTCCGAATAACGTCTGCGTAGAATGCCTTATCCGATTTCGTCAATAAATACTTACGGAAGCTGCACACTTCACGATTATGCATAGTGAGGGAGCTAAAAAAGCCCCTTCCACCATGCTTCCGTGGTAAGTACAGCCTCATCACTGAAAACTTCAGATGATGCATTCTTTGTCACGTCATTATGGTGCGGACTTTTTTGTCGTTGGCATTTAGCTCGGTTTGAGCCTACCAGAGTACGCAAAAGGTACATACGAGGACGGGCATAACCCAACTATTATACGCACGTACTTTATTTACACTTGACAAAAGGCTATTAAAAACCTTTGCCATGCGTCCAAAACACATGTCGCGAACTGATTGTTTTTCGCCGACCTCGTCAATACCTATGTTTTGGGGCATTGAAGTATCAATCTAAGTGAGTGACCCCAGTAGTGAAGAGGCTCGGGAGGGACTTCTGGTCTAGGGCTTCCTGGAACTGTGGGGCAAGTACGGCGTAGCATTCCATAAACTCTTTAAGCCAGTAGTGATGCAGCCCGTCTAGCCCCGGACTTTTCCAGTTCGGGGCCGTACGGACTGCATCATCTAAGTCGTCTGATATAATGACGACGGAGTCCATTGGTGCAATGGCTGTACAACTACTCGCAGCGATCTCTATCCAGGTACACACGTCGTGGTTAACGGACACCGACCACAGGTCCCGCCAAAAGGCGACGGTATTTGCCTGATGTGGTTCTTGGCCCGCGTCACGCTCTATTCCCTATAAGAATTTATAGAGCCTCTTATGGTCATTTTGAAAGAGACGATTCTGGTTGAACCGTTAACCTCTCGTTATATCACCAGATCCGCTTTCCCCAAGCTACCATCCTTTGCTTCAGGTCATCGATACGCTTTGTCAGTCTCCGGGCTATATCCAGTTGGAAAAAGTTGATGTTAGTCCCAGTAAACGCCATACCGACGGTGCGGACGATCCTCGGTCTTCTATTGCCCGACTTGAGCAAAGGAGCCTGCCGATTAAAGCTCTTGCCTTTATGATACGATTCTCAATTCTTCTCCTTCACTCTGGTGTATTGTGTCGCCTTGTGGCACAGCCAGAAGTGGGGAATTTGGCGCCAATTATGTTGCAAACTGCAAGTGCAGCGTCAAAGAAAATTGAGTTCGTATCACAAAGGTCCGTGCTGGATTCCAAGTAGGTTGCCAGCATTGGATTAAGAGCCCCGGGGGAGTCGTGAGCGATTGTTGAGAGGCATCTGGCGCGTTTCCAAAATAGCCTCTTCTAATTTACTCCTCATAAGCTCCAGTTCATGGGAGTCCATTCCTGCTTCGACCGAATCTACCACAGCTGGAGTATTACCGGCGGCATCTATGTTTACATCCACATCGGGAGCCATAGACGCCGCTTCACTTTCCGCTACAGCATTTCCAGGTGGCGCCGGAATGATCTCACGCCGTAGTCCTTCGAGTTCGGCATCATTGAATAATTTCGCACGAATGATGTACCGAACTCGGTCTGCCAAATTGTTCCGCAATGGTTAACGATGGCATCAGCTCAGCAAAATGGCAATAAATCCTAGGCCGATAAGCGTAACCTCCGGTTTCTCCCTCTTTTGGCCTATAATACGCCCACTATGCATTTTTATTCATGTTCGCATGCGGCGTATTCCACCAGTGGTGGGTGTCGATTGCTGGGCCCGTGAAGACCCTGTCGACACCAAGCCAGCTGATGGGGATGATAGTTGAGAGGTGCTGCCAGGTGATCGCTCAGCACTTCGCGTTTGTCCGGCGGATCGTATGCTGCCGCGTGCAGCGCCGGCTCCAGATGCGCCCCGCTGGCCCACAGGCAGCGGTCCTATGCGAGCTCTATTATTTTCCATCATCCATAAATATTGGACCTCTATTGACGGAAGATGCCCAGAACCGGCGCCGTTTATCGATATGGCCATTCGCACATACGGGTTTTTGCACCATAACTTTTGCCGAGGCACGGTGCAATCACCTCATGGCAAGGTGCCAACTGATTTCACCAGTAAAACAATTTTGTCAATTTAACTGTTTAATTTAACATGGGCAGTGAGGTCGCCAATGCCCTACGCCTATTTATAACTATTTTACTGATGGGCGGTGGGGTCGTCGATTCCCTACGCCTATTATTATTATTATTTTACCAACCAATGTTAATTGGAAGTGACATGGAATGTCGAGAAAAGAGAAAAGTATTATCAAATTTTAAGAATCTACTTAAGCCTCAAAAATAACAGTGGATATGTTTTCGTTTCATTATAACACGAGTTTCCTTCAAACAAGATTCTACAGATCTTTTCTTTTCATTTATTAAGAAAATGTATGTGGATGCATAACTTAGATTATTTCTGACAGTAATTATTTTTGCATATTAAAATTTAAAAAAAGATTACTTAACTGAGGTTCAGTTAGTTATTGCAAATTAATGACTCTTTGTAAATAAATCTTGAATTATTTATTCCATGTTTCAGATTTAAAAACAAATATATTTCCAATAGAAAACAAAGTTAAGTCCACATAAAGAAATTACTTGTTATTATCATTATTTTTTATTAAAGTTTCAGCTTTTTATTAAAGTTTCTTCTTATTAATTTCCTAAAAGATATATTTATTTGGCCATTTTTATGGTTATTGATTAAACGTAAAAACAAATTTGTATAACGTTTCTGTTTAGTAAAATAAATAACCTCCTATGTTATAATCTATCACGACATATGTTAAGGACCTAAATTAAACTAAACCTGTTAATAGTGATCGCTACCGTAAGTGTTAAGCATGCCGTTATAAGCGACTTCTGTTGTCACCAATAATCTGTAAAAGTTCTGGTATGGCTGGGGTATAGTATATGAATCACACAAACTGATAAGGTATTTATACAAAGGTAATATAATCGAAAGCAAATTCTGGTAAACTCGCGTTCGATAGGTAAATCTTGGAAATTTTTTTCACCCTCTGGTGTTCGTTCTAAATGCACAATTTAAGATCAAGTAGGGTTTCTTGTTAATCGTATCTAAAGTACACTATATTAATATTTAAAGGATAAATGCTTTAACCCACACCAATAAATTGTATTAGCTTCAATATTGTGAAATCAATATTTTGCTTTCATTGTTCTTTAAATATATAACAACACAGAATAGTACATGGAATAAATAAAGCGAATCGACAAGTTGAAATAGAGTAACTGGAGAAGGAGAATTATGAAACGTGTAACATATAATTTCAAGCGTTGCTAACAAAGGCAAAGAAAGGGTTTATGTTCAACACCAGGAAATGAAAACATTAGATGATTAGTTAGATGCAGATGAAAAAGCGAAGGCAGATGTGATTTTATCAATTAGTCCGAGTGAGTTTAAGCACGTAAGAGGGTGCATGACTGAACGAGAGGTGTGGTTGAAACTCGAGTCTATATATGCATCAAAAGGACCTGTACGTAAAGCAATTTTATTGAAACAGAATGTAGTAAGTTTGTATCCATTGCATAATAGATTAGATTGAATAATTAACGTCTGATTCAATTGATCTCAAAATGTTGAAATCATTTTTAAAAAATACAGTGCTGTCATCCGCACATAAAATCATTATTATAAGCAAAAGTCAATGGGAGGTCATTTATATAGCGAATAAAAAGTAAAGGTTCTAACACGCCATTTTGATAATTCTCACATTTGATCTATGTACTAGTTCAGATATCGAATGAGGATGATTTTATTGACCTGCTGCCTATTGATAAGATACGATTTTTACAAGGCGAATATCACCCATTACACGGTAAAATGCTTTCGATATATCCATAAACAGATTTATGATATTTATTTATATTTGAAAGATTATTTACATTCAATACTATAATATAGGTATTCACCTATTTTTATGAAATATTAAAAAAAAGAGAAATCATTTATATTCTTACCTTATCATAGAATTATAAACAATTTGATTTAAGTAAAACATATGAAATATTAACTTATTTGGAACGTCGCAAGAAGTGCCGAAACCGTTATTTTTCGTCTAATGTATTAAAGTGAATCACGATTTAAATTTTCCATGACGCCTTGAATTTAAAATAATATCATCCAATATAAAAATTATTCATGTCATAGTGATAAATAAAAATTAAACATTTTATAGTAGATTTTTATAGTTATAGCCATTAAGGTACAACCTCAAGAAGTAGTACAAAAATCTCATACATCAAGATTAAAATTATAGAAAAGTTATTTCCACGATTTCTTACTTATTACACTATACACGATATCGTGCATCGTGTATTTAATTATTGAACAGGGAATTTAATTTAATCTATATAAGTATAAATTTTATTTTACCTGCATGACGTTCACACAATCGGTTATAGAGACGTAAGGTGCAATATAAATTAAAATCGGTTTATAAATAACGAAAATGAGCGCAAACTTACAAAAAATAAGTTTTGTAAGAAAATCCCTTTAATGGTTTTACTATTAAATCAAATTATTTAATAGTAAAACCACTAAAGGGCATTTCTTGAAAATCTTATTACTACTTATAGTAGTAATAAGATTATAAATTTAAAATCACCTTGATAACACTCTACCAGGTGTCCAGAATAATGGAAATAGATATAAAACTTTTCTAGGCCTACAAAATAACCTATGGGTTCTATTTTAAGATACATTTAATACTTAAATACTACTTGCAAACTGTACTAAAAAATAAGATTGGAACACGTGAGCATTGGATTTGCATTGGTTTTAGGTTTGACACATTCATTTCCTTTTATTTTGTAACAACACAAAAACTTGACATTTAAGAGATTTATCCATTCAATTCTGCTTGCTTTCTTTTCAATTCTGTTATTCATAATAGCCGCGTTTAATATCGCCGCCCCATTGATTTCATCATGCGGTAGATGATAAAGGAATCAATACGTTCATTTCTTGTTCAAATGTAACAGGAATTCCAGATAAGGCATAGTCAATGTTTTGTTATATACAAACTCATAAATTTTCAATAATTTTGGAAAAAAATTCTATTGAAAGAGGCTTTATCCATTTACTTTTAGTAGTTAAAAGCTTCAAACACCCGGAAATATAGTGATATAGGTAGTGAGTTCTATATAGAACTGATGATATTAATTGGTGACTGATACGTCTATTTTATAATTCTTTATTTACTATAAAAGCCTCTCAATTTGTTTCGTATTAATGTATAACCAATTCACAGCCTGTCTTGATTCGTAAAAAATAATGGCTTGAATATAGCGTAACTGAAATAAGCATTGCCCATTATATTATTTATATAAGCCAAGCGTAACTGCCGGTCGGTTACGATTATGGTCATTAATTTTAAAATTCACACATAAGTACACATGTATTAACAATGCATATTCCCTTGAAATAACATCACCTTGTGATCTATTAACAAATCAGAGAAATTACTACAGCTTGTTTTCGAAGTGATGTTTATTCGTTGTTACCATTATTATTGTAATTGTTTTTTTAATTATTTTATTTCATCCCTCTCCAATAGGAGAGGTATGAAATAAAATAATTAAAAAAAAATGGCAATAGCCAGTACTATAAATCATGTTTTCCTAATAAAATATTTCAAGAAGTAAATCACATTTTTTTGGATTTGGGCGTCTCTTGTAAGTAGACGTCAAACGGGTAATTCCCAGTCAGCCTCTCATAACATTCTCTTCTTCTTTCAATGCCACTCCATTACTGGAGGTTGGCCGTCAGCTCAGCAAACTCATTTCGGTCCTATGACAAGCAAAAAATATGTTCAACGCTGGCAATAGTGATCCACTCCCGGATGTTTCGTAACTATGACTTTCTCTTCTTTCCAACGCGTCTTCTGCCAGTGATTTTGCCCATCATTATGAATTGAAGAAGTTCATATTTTTCTTGTCGCAAGACATGGCCGAAATATGCGACTTTCCTCATTTTGGCGATCTGCAACAATTCACTTTTCTTACCGACGCGTTGTAGTCCCTGAATATTGGAAATCTTCTCTATCTAATTACAAAGAATTCGACAGTAGCACCATATCTTGAAAGTTTAGAGCAACTTTTGGGTTGGCTTTCAGTGTCTTGGTTTCACTACCGTATAACAGTACTGATCAGACATAATACTGGAGTAAACTTATCCTAAGGTTAAAGGATAGTTGAAGATCACACAAAACTTTACCCAATTTTTAAGAGTGGCTTGGGCCATTCCAATCCTGGATCGTGTTTCACTTCACTGTCCCATGCTTCATGAACCCAGAGATCGATGTACTTATACTGCCGCACTCGCTCTGTGTCTTTCCCAGCAATGTTGATTCTAGGATTAATGTGGTTTTTTGATACAA
>JAOCPS010331397.1:0-22248 GCA_025505425.1 Graphium colonna | reverse complement strand
GTTATAAAATAACCAAATATCGTCACAGCACTGTTAAACATTACGCGCATGTGTGTTACTACTTCTGCGAGATAAGGATAGACTCAGATTAGTGAATCATCCAAATAGAGCACTATGACAGAATATTGACTTCAGTGCAATGATAGACTTAGTCAATAGATAGAAATATATCCAATTAGTACGAAACAGAACTTTGAACGGCCATACGTTTTTTTCTTAAATAATGCCGACCTGTGTTATTAATTCTTGCAAAAACCGTTTCTAAATATTTAATAAAGTCGACAGAATATCGTTTCATCGGCATGTTATAAATTGATTTTTTTTTGTATATTTTTTCTTATTTTAATATACATCTATATATGTATAAATTTCATGTTATGTTGTTTGTCCGCGATGGACTCCTAAACTAATGGATTGATTTTAATACTATTGTTTTCGATTTAAAAAAAAATGTGTAGTTTGATCCAACTTAGAACATGGGGTAGGTTTAGGAGAGGATAGGAGAGATTTTTTGTTTTTTTAATTGGAAATTGGATAAAACAGGTTTAGTGGTCGAGAACATATTAAGGATTAGAAGAGGAAAGGAGTGGAAAAGAAATGAGAAGGAATGTCATGCAAACTTTTTTGCAGATTTTGTATAGGGGGTACTTCCTCCGGTGAGCATAACCATATAAGAGCAGCAAAAGCTGTGAAAGGATTAGAAAGACTTTTTTTTTACTTTTTAATTAGATGCGCTATACATTTAGTCTTTTTTTATTTATTTTAACAGTTTTATTTATTATTTTCAATCAAATGTCACCTCAAAAATGCGCGGAAAATAAAAACAAAAAAAAAATATTAATCGTTTTCAAATATTACCTAATGTTCAAATGTCAAACGGGTGGATTGTTAAACCGTCTATAACGTACATATTTTTTTCCTTTAGTCGTAAATAATTTACATTACTTTATTTAATAGTTTACATTAATACAATTTAACGTATACCTCAGTCACAGCAACGCGTGGACGGGTCCGCTAGTCGTATATAAAATATGACGTTGATTTGTTTGCTAGCTAATGAAATGGGGAAAAATTTCCACAAAAATATTCAAATGTAATATGAGATAGGAAATCGATAAAATTATACTTATAATATTCTTTACCAACAAAAATATTAGTATAAAGTATAGACCCACCATTTCAAGTATATGAACTGGTTTAATCAAATATTTTTTAAGCGTTAGATACCTTAATCTACTATTTTATAATTTTACTTATAAATAAAAATAAAATCGTCCTGGTCGAATTTAAACCATGACAGCAATCTATTTAAAGATTAATTAACTGCGCGGGCTTATAGCTTGATATCGGAAATTCGTCATGAACAGAGAGAGATTAGGAGTAAGACTGACTTTGTACATGTCCATCACTTGCATGGATGATCTTAACTTTCAGTTATTCGGGTGATAATAGATATGCTTTGCTCTAACTCAGTGGGAAAACAAGAACGCAAAGTTATTGTCCTCTCGATTGATTGGAAACCAGAATATCAAAAACTTGAACCCAACTTGACCAAATAACGAGTGGATCTATCAAATCTATAATATGAGAAAATACATTAAAAATAAAATAAAATAACTATTACGAGAATGCACGAAATTTACTGAATATGGTATATATATGGTGTTCCATTTCAAATAAATTAGTTGTGAATCAACTTTTAAAGAGTGCGAAGGATGCCTCCGATAAGGGGACTGTTGATGCAATGGATGCCGACATAGTTACAAATAAGCAAAGATTAAAACGCCATGCCAGGGATTCACGCACGTATGCAAAAAAAATCTCTTCTCCTGCTGATTCAATCCAATCGATATACACTAAACCAGGTTTTGAGAATGACGCAAAAATATTGTATAGTGATGACGATTGAGGCCCTTTTATTGTTTTCGTTTCACACAAGGAAACGGATCCATCTTCTGCTACATCCCTAAAAATTTAAAAATTCGTGCAATTACTTCATAGTAACAACATTCAGGTATTGGTTGAAAGAGGCATCAAAACAATCGGCCGGAACAAAATTTCTATTGATTTTAAAAAAGCAGAACAGGCAAATACCTTTGCTCAAAATTCCGTCATTGAAGGTAACAATTTAATGGCACATATTCCTCAATTGTATGCTTTCCGGTTAGGTGTAGTTAAAAACATTCCCACAGAATAGACGTTAGAAGAGTTTATTTCTGGTATTTTCCACACCTCCCAACTGTGGAGAGGTTGTTAAAGCAAGAAAGCTTAATTTTAAGTCCACGAGAGACAGTACTATTACATGGGTCCCCTCAAACACTGTAGTATTAACTCGAGTCAGCGTCTACCAAAGAAAATATTTTGTTTTAATGCCACCCTTCCAGTGTCTATCTACCACCTCCCCACCATCCAATGCCGCAACTGTTGCAGGTTTGGGCACATTAGCAAGCAATGCAGGTCTAAGCCTCGCTACTTTAGGTGTGCTCAACCACATGCAGGAGAGAACTGTGGTATCCCCGATCCAGATATATCCTGCTTCCTCTGTCATGGTGTCAGGCTACTGATCCTAAATGTCCTGAGCATTCACGGCAGAAGTCCATTAAAATGCTTATGACTGAGGAGGATCTGAGGATCTTATTTAGAGGCTTCAAAAATATTCCCTCGTGTCAGGCCATTTTATGCAGATATTGCTGCTACCTCTCCTTCCCGTTGATATCAGACTTCTGCCTCTCATCCAGTTATTCCACATCTCCTCCTGCCACTAAATTCTATACTAAAACCGTTCTCCATCTTAGCTAGTATAGCAGCTTGTCAAAACCAATGCTGAACAAGTCTTATGATGATCACCCAGGCATCTAACTGCACTGAATTCATGCTCTTATACCTCCCTTGCTCTTACACCTATAGATAATCTTGTCGAATTACTTCTCTGCTCTTTAATAAACATGTTCTCGAAGCTCGCAGATTCTCCTCTTCCGCCTAATGTTACCCTTGTAAACCAACTCTTTGCTCTCCTAGCTCAAAATAACCAGCACTCATCCTCCCAAAATCCTCAAGTGGAACTGTAGGAGTATCCTTCGTAAAAAACACGAGTCATCCACTTAATAAACCGTTATAAGCTCATTGCTTTAGCCGTCTCGGAGACATGGCTTCGCCCTGATTCCCACTTTAGGGTTTCGGGCTTCTCTTGCCTTCTAAACGACAGAAGCGATAGCAGGGTAGGTTGCGCCCTCTTAGTCAGTATATCTATCAACTTTTCACAAATAATTGTCCTACCCCATAATTCTGGCCTACATGTTGTAGCTGTCAGAGCTTTAAATGGTTCTATAATTTCCTTCTATATCCCCCATCCTAATGTAAATCTAATTACTGAATTTAAATCCATCCTGTCATCAATTCCTAGCCCCTTGATTAAGTTAGGTGATTTCAACTGCCATCACATAGTTTGGGGTTCCCATTTCAATTATCCCTATTCATCTTTCCTGTTAGACCTATTAGACGATATCGGACTTTATGTTTTTAAAGACGGTTCTCCTACTCGGCGGGTTTCCCCTCTCTAAAGTATTAGCGTTCGTGACCTTTCTTTAGCTTCTCCCACCATGGCTCCCAATTTATTCTGTTTTGTACTCCCTAACTCATTTGGTAGCGACCACTTTCCTATTTTGATTTCCATCCACCAATCTTCTGTACTAAATACGTCTGGGACATGTTCTCCAATCAAATCGATGATTCAGTAGGCTCCCTTCCAGCAGTCAACCTTTCTAACTTCCTTTTACTATATCACAAATTCATTTTCACCCTTAAGTCGTCGGATGACAATTCTATTATCTTGAAAAAATCTGCTCGAAATATGCCAGGTTCTTCTCCATAGTGGGACTCTGAATGTACAAAAAGTGTTCGTCTACGCAGGGAAGCAGAGAATAAGTGCGCATCCAACCTTACTATGCAAAATTATTAAAATTTAAAAAAAATTCGCAGCTCGCACCCGTAAGCTATAAGCTAATAAGAAGCGCTTGGCATGGCGGAAATACTGAGAATCCCTCACCTCTCACACTCTAGTATGGAAAAAGAGTAAGGCTTACCGCATGTCACTATTCGATTCCAATATTTCTTCTAATAATTTCAGAACCTGGTTAGAGCTCTTTTTTGATGACTTAGCCCCTCCCTCTGTCCAAGAATTCGGTAATTTTCCTTTCCCTCTTCTTCCTTCTCCCGATAGAATGAATGATCTCTTCTCCTTTGCGGAATTCTCCTGCGCTCTTGATCATTTACGAAATTCTTCTCAAAGAAACGATAGTATACCTTATTATTTTATCTGTAAATCTCCTAATTCATCTAATTGATTTCTCCTTACTATAATCAGTTGTGTTTTCTCTTCTGGTACTGTCCCTGAATATTGGACATCTCAAATTATAATTCCCATTTTAAAACCTGGCAAAGGTCCAAAGAACTCTTCTTCCTACAGGCCCATTGATCTCTCGTCTGAAAGTCTCGTCAAGAACAGATTGGAGTGGCTCGTCGAAAACCGCAACCTACTATCCGATGCTCAATTTGGTTTTAGAAGAGGTAAAGGATGTGTTGATAGCTTAAGCATACTAACTTCTGAAATTCGTCTCGCTTTTTTTCGAAACAAAAATTTTGTAGGGGCTTTCTTAGATATTTCATCTGCTTATGACAGTATCTTACTTCCTATTCTTAGGCAGAAAATGATAAATCTGAGTATCCCTGAAAAGCTAATTTACTTTGTTTGCGGTATGTTAATGTCCCGCTCTATTTCCGTCGCTATTATTGTTCTAAGATGCCTCCCGGCTCAGTATGGACAGTAAATTCGTTCTCCAATATGCCGATGATATTGCTCTCTATTCAGTTTCTCTTCCTTTTAATGAAGCTTCTCTCAATATAAACACTGCCTTGTCTTATTTAAGTGAATATCTCTTTTCCCATAAACTCTTACTTTCCATTTCATTATGTAGTAAAGTTTTATTTTCCTGTAAACGAATTACTCCACCTATATCCATTTACGTAAATATTTTCGCGATCCAGATTCAAGACACACAATTCTTGGGTGTCATTCTGGACAGAACTTTCAAGATGCCGCCATTTAGATAGAATACATTATCAAAAATGTGAGAAAGATGCCTTACGGGCTCTTACTGGGGTTAGTTGAGGCTCACATCCTTTCACTCAAACACGCCTGTATAACGCAATCATTCGTAGTTACTTTGATTATGATGGTTTCCTTCTCGATCCCTGAAACAAAATTGTTCTGTCCAAATTGGATAGAATTCAATCACGGTGCTTGCGTTTGATAACTGGCGCCATGAAATACTCTCCAACTAATGCGCTTCAAGTAGTCTCTAGACCTTCCTTTACATCTGCGTAGACAATATCTAGCGAATAGATTTTTTTTGTAACTTACTTCAAATCAAAACTCATTCACTTCTCCCTGCCTTCAGTCACTCTCCCAAATAATTCCCTCCTCAAACTATTGGTCCCACAAAGATCCCCCCCTACTTATCAATTCCTTCAAAAATATAATAATAATACTTTTTCTGTAGAACAAAGAACATTAAACCCTATTTTTGAAACTCTGATGCATTAATATTTTGTTCCAATATTCTTCTCAATTTCGGAATAAAGAAAGAATGCTCTCGAACTAGTCAGAAATTTAAACATATCTTGGAAACAGACTGGCCCCAATGGAACCCAAACCGAAATCACAGATGCTTCAAAATCGTCTCCAGACAGTGCAGTAGGAGCAGCTGTGTGGTTCCCAAAATCTAAAATCATATTAAATTTCAAATGCACCATATCATACTCCATTTTACTGCAGAAGCTATTGCACTCTTAGAGGGTGTCCTTTATTGAATCCCACAAGCTAGACAAAAGTATAATCTTTTCAGATTCTTTAAGCTGTCTTAGAGATATTTTAAAAATTCCATTTAAAGCCCGCGACAACTTTATTATTACGCTTAAAATAAGACAAATTCTGTACAGGTGTCATTGCTCTGGCATCGAAGTTGTCTTGGCGTGGATTCCCAGTCACTCCGGTATTAGTGGAAATGACACTGGACTCCTACGTAAAGACCGCCGTTCTCTCTGGTTGTGATACTTACAAATAATGTTTTCCCCGCGATTGGCGTATCTTTGTTAAACCTTCTATGCTAAGCGTTTGGAACAACACCTGGCAAAGAACTAGCCAATTTAAGGGTATTTTTTTTTTGGATCTATCAGACCAACAATTCCTCCCAAACCCTGGTTTTTTAAACATTAGGATGTCAATAAATCTACAACTTCTGCCATAACTCGCCTACGACTGGGTTTTGTTGCCTCCCCAGTTTTTTTAGCTAAAATTCGAATGCGTAACCATTCCTTGTGCGAGTGCGGCTTGGATGTGGGCTCTTTGGGGAATATTTTTTTTATTGTCCAAAACTGAGAGTTCACTTATATGAGTTACTCCCCGCCGAGATTCCAAGACTAATTAATATTTCATTCTTGCTAACCCTGGTTCATATGCCTTATGTAGAAATCCTATTTAATTTCTTAACAATCAACAACATTAAGCAATAACCCCTTGCTGATTTTTCCTTAATGGCTACAATGAAAATCATCATCTACGTGCTGGCCATCTGTCAAACTGCAAGAGAATCTATCTGACGACTAGACCATGTTTATTTGTCTTCAACTTTGAAGGTAGCGAAATCATCGACTATCGATGGGGTCCAACATAATTTAAAAGAAGAAGCAGAAGATTGGAAACCACGAGCAAGGTTTGTAAAGCAAAGTTCTATACCACTAGGCTATGGAGGCAGCTTCTTTTATAAGTTATAAAAAGTCTACTTTTCACTTAGAATAGGAATATTTGGCTAGAGAATTTTAAATCAAAACCTATCAAGTTTGGACGACTTCCATTTATCGACTAGTCGGAGTTTCAAGACGTTTCCAATAAATAGAGTAGTAATCATTGCTTGAATAATCACTAATGATTAAATAAAAGACATTTGTATATATAAACAATGTTTATTGCTCTCTGAAAATAATACGGCAGTTTTAAACGATTACGTAAGTATAAGTAAAACGATTTCGCATAAATCAATATATTTATTGAAAACTTTTATAAAACCTCTACCATTTGCGACCTTTGCCCTTTTTCTTCTGCTGTTGTTTTCGCTGCCAAGCGCTTTCTCCGCTTGTCTTTGCTTCGACGCGGGGACTTTTGGCGGCTGTAGCTGACGCACTGCTAGGCGTCTGCTTGCTCATATCGCTGGTAATTAGAAATTAATTTCAATTTAACAGAGTGAATTTTTGATGGAAATGTGTAGTGATGTCTGATGCTGAGCTACTAGCTATAAGGCTCTATGATGATACGCAGTTTGTTGCAATAAAATTTTTCATATATTATTACTGAATGTTATATTTATAGTATATTTGTGTATACATATAAGATAAATGTTATAACCGTTTATTATTCTTACTTAGATCTGTGCATGACTACTAATCATAGATGTATTGATGTTAATAAATGATTGTACTATAATAAGTAAAGCTATCAGAATATATATCAACCTGTTCATAGCAAAGCAATTCTTTATGGACTTGTAGTCAGTGCAAATGAGGTCTATTTGCAGCATGTTTTAACTTCTTTACAGTGCGTATGAGACTATATCAGCCTCACAAAATGTTTTAAAAATACCTTAATTGTAGTCTAAAAGTAGAAGTAAAGTATATATTTGTCTCTGTTGCACTCATAGAAATGTTAATTTAGTGCCCACCCGGACACAGTGAAAGAATGCGATTTTGATTGTCGCACCTGCGAGAAGTCTCACATGTGGCTAGTTCAACCTCATAATGCAGTGAATGTGTCATTGTCAGTGTCATTATAATATATAATAATAAATTTATAATTAAAGCAAGATAAATATGCAACACTTACTAAGCGTCGACGGCGGCTGTGGTCATGCCCTGGCTGCCTTTGATGACGTCACGCCTTCCACCGCGCCTCTTGCGGTACGCCGCGCGCTCGTATTTCGGCAACCACCTAAAAACCATATCATAACTATCTATTGTCTGTGTTGCCACTTGCAATTCAAATTTATATTTTTTACAAGATGCTGTTAACTTTTTTCTAAAATAGAAGTAACCAAAATCAATTCCTATGTTATAATCTATCTGTCAGTCCCGTCATAATTCATCCAGCCATTATCCATTAACAAGAGGCAGACAGGCAAAAAATTTCGAAATAATTTCTTGTTTTCATGGCACTTTCATATTAATGAAGTGACAAGCTCTATCTTGGACTGACTAAAGTACTGACAAACTATTGGTTACAGAGGTCAATTTATTATTGATGGATAGGTAGATACGATGGAAGATAAATAAGGCACTGATTAAACTACATACCCATGTATCTAATGTATAGATCATCCTAATTTCCAAACAATTTGCATTATTCTGCATGGGTCTAACCCAAATAAGAAACTACAACATAATGTTAATGTCCCATTATAAGATTCGAACCAACAAACTTCAATTTGTATAAGCTCTATACCACAGGGCCCTCGAGACAGTCAAATATAACTATCTCATAATATATGAATTGATAAGGGATGGTCACATCAACTAATTACACAAGATCTACCAATAATGTAGATTATGCTGCTAAGAAGTATTTGGTCCAGAGTTGAATTTATGTTTATATCAATGTGATAATATATTTGACAATAATCCATATAAATCTAACCTCTCCGGATCTGGAGGCCTGGAGAGGTCGGCGTTGGGTGGCAGCTTGGTCTTGCGCTTCCTCTTGGCCTTCTTCTTCTGACCTAGCTCCGACCCAGGGGTTCTGAAATGCAAAATAATAAAAATAATAGTTATTTTAATCTTTATTCATATAATTCTTTTGTGAGTGAGTACATCACTGAACTCTATACAGCTATTTTAATGAAATTTTGTATGTATCATCAGGACCCTGAAAGGTTTAGATTCACAATAGAACCTGGTACGTAGATGGCACTGTTGCCAAAATCTAGATGGGACAATGTGTTCTAGGACACATTTACAGGTATAATTTGTTGTATAAATGTTTGGACATACTCAAGACCTTTATTATGATAATGATAATTGATGATTTCAAACTACATAAAGTTTTTGTGTGTTAGTTTTAAGGTTGTGCTTATTCTTGTAATGGCACTTTTATGTACAGATTGAATAAAATTTTTAAATGAAAAAAAAAAAACATAATCTTTGGTTATTATTGAGACCATTGTGTTCAAATATTTTAATAAAAAAAAGTACCACACTACATCAGTAGAAAAAATACCAACGGTTTGCAATGAGCAAAATGCAAAAAGCTTTTTATATACAAGAAAATGACAAATACAGTATATTAAACATACCCAGGTGATTGTTCCTGTTTGCTTTGGACGGTTTTCTTCACAACCTTGGCGCCCATCATCCATTTAGACGATTCCAAAGCCTCAATATCTATTTGACCCTGCAAAAGAATTTGGTTTTTATCTGCAATGAATGACCGAGAACCTTTGTTATCAAGTAAGTGGTTCCAAAAATATATTATGGTTGGGCTGATTTCTATGATTAGTGCATTTAAAATAAAAACTAAGAAGAAAAAAATTTATTTAGCATTTATATTTTAGGCATATATTAAAGGTTTACAACTAAATTAATAATTTCACTTATGTAAATTCTTCACTCTGTTTCTGGAACTTCATTTATTTTTGATTGAGTTCCTGCCTCATGGGAATTTAATTTAAAGTATAAAAATATGAATTATGCTTTATCTACATGACATATACAAACTGTCATAGAGACACATAATGCAATATAAACTATTTCTGATGAAGCGATTTTATCAAACATCTCCTTAAGACAAGTTTCCTTTGCCAAAAGAACTTCTATAGGAGTTAATATAATAAGTCTAATCTCCAAAAAATGTTTGAAAACTCGATGCAACTTGGTATGGTATACCTTATAAAATGGGCATTGTCCTTTGACATCTGCTTGTGGTACAATTTCTAGCGCTGCCGCTCATTTATCGCTTCATTTTTATTTCTTGGTAGTTTTTCTCGCCGTTTATCAGCACGATTTTTTTAATTGAAAAATTCTATATATTGATAAAGTTAACAAACTTTATGTTTCTCATTTTATACCGATCCATTCATCCGTATTTGTATGATGAAGATAACATACTTCCAAATATATATACATACCTATTTGTAATAGAGTGCTGTATAAAAGCAACTGCTTACTAATAAGAAATTTAATTTATTATTTCTCTCTCAAAAGAAATAGCTAAAAATATTTTTCAGATGGTAAGTATTTTTATAGTCCTTTTTTCTCTATAAGCACGATAAGAAACATTTTTTATTGAAATTGGTTCAAATGAGTTTCTTATATAAAACATTCATTTCATAGTATAAAGAGGTTGGCTATATTTTTGGGCTGCGGGTCAAAAACAAGCAGTGTTTTACGTACGATATTTACGTTTAAAGCTATCGCTATCTTTAAACGTAAATATCCCTGATCTTAGTAAATCAAAGTACTATTTATTTATACTAAAGGTTGTCGTGTAAGTTTTACTTTACGAATCGTTTACGGTTTACGTTTTAATCTATACTAATATACAAACTGAAGTAGAAGTTTGTTTGTTTAATTGGCGTTTAATCTTAAGGAATTAGTTGTTGGAATTAAAAATAAAATTATAACGCTCGATAATCCATTTATCGTGGAAGGTTTTAGGGTTTATAACATCACGCTATGATCCAATAGGCGCGGAGCCTTAATAAATATGGGGAAAATTGAGCAGTTATAATATAGTTACCTGTTTGAGTATGGGCGGCAGGTGCGCGGCCAAGGCCCTGGCGCGCTCCGGGTCGACGGGCGCCAGCGCCTTGACGAGGCGGGCCCGGCCCTTCTCGTCGGCCGGGTCCACGGCCGCCAGCGCTTCCAAGGCCGCGGCCGCCGAGCGGGGCGCGTTGGCGCGCGAGTGGATGGACGCCGCGGCGCGCCACACCTCGCGCAGCGCACCCTCGGCCTGGGGACCACGTTCACCAACTCTTATTCATTTTTCACATTTATAACTTACAAATACCAAGAATGAATGACTTACACATTATACTCAAACACATGGGTTGTCGCCAGTACTATGGCTCGGCCTATGGACAATGGATGACCACCTCTAATATTTGACATTCCTCTCCAAACACCCATGAATTGTATGTAATAAGAGATTTCCATCCATCTTGGCACATTGATCTATGTGTGTGTAAAGCTTGTATAGATACAGTGACAGTATGTGACAAAAGATACAGTCACATACACAATACATTATGTTTTGCACACTAAATTGTTAGTCGAAAATTAACAAACAATAAATAAATGTAAATTACATTTCTACAATAATGAAATAATAATTTTAGGCTCGTTGCTCCTAACAAAATTAACTAAGAAATCGTTTTTCTATAAAAATAGTAATAAATATATAAAATAATTTAATTAATCACAAATGTAAAATTTTATTTAACATTATGAGGAGTTAGGTATTTTTCAAAAAACTAAACTTTTTTGTGAAAATAAAAGTAGCAATTTTTTAAAAAACTGTACCTATAACATATTGTTGAACAATCTAAAATTTCGAATTTTGTCATTAGCAACAAAACAACAAACAGTAGGCTTGAAAACATTCTAAGTGGAACCATATTACACATATGTGCAAAGTCTTAATGAAGTTAGCTTTAGTCTATGTACATTCCAAACCCATAACTATACTACTTACATTGTGATATACATATATATATATATATTTTGTCAAATTATCAAACCTGTATATGATATAATTTTCTTACTCATGTAAGCTTTTAATATACGTAAACGATTTTAATTATATGTCATATTATGCGAATTATATGAAGCAAAATGATTTTGGTAAACCATTTAGTCATTTTTATTTCTGTATAATTAATATTTTTGGTATAACATTTATGTTACTCATTGTACCCGCAAAATAAAGCGATAATGACACATGCTATCTAGAGAACGGCTGACGCGTCACTGTTGAACAAATCAATGGTGCATATTTAGAGGCAATACGCACACATAAATCCATGTGCCAAGATGAGTTAAAGTATCTGTAACATCTTTTTCGCCTCTAAACAACTTTCCTAATTAATACTAGTTTAGAACTATTTGCTTTGGTAATATAGTTGAACATGGCTGAGGAAAAGGGTTAAATGAAATTGGCCATTTTGACGAGCATGGTATCGACTTGAGTATTCGGAACCTTCACCGCATATCATTAAGTACCGCTAGTTAATACAACAGCATAATTAATAGGCCATCTGGATCCACCCAATAATCAATTTCAACTAATTACAATTACTAAGCATATACAAGTTTCATGATTGCATATTTATGTTATAAAATCAGAAGCATAATTTTAGCTCAAATTTTACAATAAATGGATGAAGTGTAGCGGTACAGTGCGATGCGTACGCAGTTGAGCACGCCTCAGGTCATCAACATCTCCGGCACTCTGGTCATGCCGTGGTCGCTAGAGTTAACATGAATTACTTAATAATTTCTTTAACTTTAAATTATGTTTACTTAGTGGTAAATCAATATTTATCTTTAATAATATTTTTATTCTTCATATATAGTAACCACATAAAACGTCTAAATTTATTGAAGGTGACCACCAGTCAACCTGTATGTTTGTAAATACATACCTGATTATTCTTGTAGTGTTCATAAACATTCTTGAACATCAGCGAAGCCTTTTCAAGATCGTTGTCAGCGCAAAGGAGCGTACATAAGAGACCGATCACACCAGGACGGTATTTGAACTCACTCTCTTCTAGAAGTTTCACAGCAGCTTTGCGATCACCCTAGGAAACATAAATGTTGTATTAAGATATCTTTACCATAATGAAAGAGTAAATAATTTAAGTGTGTGTTCACGTTCAATGAATGTTTAGTCTAAAACACCTTGCTTGATAATCAAGTAACATTGAGAAAAAATTTATTAATATTAGTGTACTAAAAATTGCCAAGGAAACTTTATTGTAAATCATATAACATATTAAACCATTTACAAAACCGACTTTAAACGCCTTAAAAGTGTAATTTCGAAACAAATCTTCTGCATTATTTTGATTTAAAAAACAAAGTACTAATTCGATTTTTTTGAAATCATAAGTTGCAGAGATATGTTCGAACATTCCTAAATTTTGTTATTGAAGGTATACTTCTTTTGGCACTTTAGGGGCAAATGATGACAGTAAATTTTTACGATAGAGAGTTGCGCACTCATTTGGTCGTGAAGGAACTTTGTTCCAATAATTTGATGTTGTGTATGATTTAGGAACACATTTGCTTGTCAAAATTGTCTATAAAAATTATTATCCAAGTCTATAAAGACAAGATTATCACTTCAGGTAAACCTTTATCTCACTTGTCCTCATTTTTGCTCATAAAAAAATTTAATATACACCTGGGCTAGCAATAATTGGGCAGCTGCCAATGCCAATTTCCCTCCATGCTTCAGCAGCAAAGCTACGGCCTGCTGGCGTTTCCCTTCCCTTGCCAAAGATGAGGCCTCTACTAGGGCCGCTCGCTTTTCTTGCTTGAACTCTCGAGTGAGTTTCACGCAACATTGCTTGCAGAAGTCCGGCTACGGATATACAAAGATTAAGTAAAAGTGAAAATAAAAAACAAACAATTTCATTGGTTTCAATACCGGGGTTTGAACTGAGGTATGGTTCAAGTAAACAAAGTTAAAGGCGAGCACATAGACATTAAGCTGTTGTGGCTCTGGAATTAGTTATAGATATGTGATGAGTAGCTAAGATATCACCGAGACGTTGCGGGAAGAAATTAATACAATTTTTATTAACATGAATTTTGCAAAGTAACGCTGAATTACAGTTTTTTTACCAGTTTCAGAAAAGGAGTATTTTTATCTCTGATAATTTTATAATTTAATGTTGCATTCTCTAACTAAAATAAACTCTTTGATTATATGCTGATCCATATCATTATTTTTTTAGTATCTTCAAAATATAAATTGGATGAAACACCTCTCAGACATGGAGTCGAAAATTTTATAGAAGACTTTTTATATTTGAAATCAGAGTTTAAGTGATTGATGTTGGTTTTTCATCACTTTTCAATAAATCTTAATCACTTGTATATATATTAGATACAACAGTAAAGAAAAAACAGAGACCATCTTACATTTCTGATGATAAATTAAAAGTAGGTTAGAAAATCCTACCTGATTAGAATAGATGGCCAGCACAGCTTGATTGTAGACGATAGCAGCCCGCTGGCGTGAGTTTAGTTTGTGTTCCAATCCATCAGCAGTTGCTGCCTTCATTCGTTTGCGTGAATCGAACACATTGCTATCTCTAAAACGAAATATTTTCAATTCTTACATATGTTACGTCAAGTTCTTAATCGCCTATCATTGGCATTATTGAAATATGCCTTGTTTTAGTTCCTCATCCCTTCTATGGACTAAACATATTTCATCCAAATTCCCAGGTTGGCAATAGATAATTCTTTGAATGTATAGGATCACTTAACATTACGCATATAATAAGGTAGTCTCAATAAAAAAAGAATTCCACCTATTTCTTTGATAGTGATCCATTACCTAATTGCCCCATAACATTTTACTCTCAAATTGAAAATGTATTACAGTTAAATTATTATTAACTAGGCAGATTGTTAGCAAACTTGGACATTGTGATCATAATTATTTTGAAATTATTTTATGTTTATTCAAATATCTCATAAAGTACTGAACCAATTAAGATGTCCAACAAAGTCCAAAATTGTGCTAATATTAGTTACATATATTCCAAATTTTATTTAATTTGTAGAACTGGATTTATTGTATCTTAAATATTGCATAACATACAAATAAATGTTTTCACCACAGCCCTATTTCTTAACTAAAACTAATTTAAACTCTTTTTCACTAAAAAAAAAAACTATTACAAATAATATTATTAAATAACAGTTTAGGTACCTGTTGATAACAACAAGGTTATTGCTAGCTATGGCAACCAGTGCTTGGTCACTTGGTTTCTCCTTTAACACATTATGGTACATGGTTGCAGCCTCTTTCTCACGACCCATCTGTTGAAGGCAGTAGGCATGTTGTACTCTGAAATGTGTTTAAATAAGGATAGTTAGTAAATCATTAACTAGTTTGATATACTTTATTCCCTTCTTTTAACATTATGTAAGCATTCAAAACAATAATAAATGCAGTAAATTTAAAAATAGGTTTTGCAAGAATAATTTTTACACGATATTTGCAAGGTGCTTTCCAAAAACTGCATTAAAAAAACTGTTTTAAAATATCAACTAATAGGACTAAGTTGGAGTATAAATTATAACTGATCCCAAGATAGCTCGACATAAAAAATTCCATGAATACACTGTTATGAAAAATATGTCAATATATGTCTGAGCTTGTAGAGTTAATTACAAGTAAATTGATAATTCCATAAGAAACCAACATGTTGATTTAATCTCATTATTATTGTTAGTTATATATTAGCTAATATCAATTTTGTATTGTACAGGGTGACTGTTGAGTTACCTTGAATAACCAATCAGCCTGTATATTGTCAATACAACTGTTTCTGTTTAAATTAATTTTATGTACCTGATTATGGCACCTTCTTCCTTAGCCTCCTCCTCAGTACCTCCATCTTCGAGCACACTCTCTGAGCAAGTTTGTTCAGCTTTCTTCAATACTGGCAGTGCTTCATTGTATTTGCCACGCATGGCCAAAGTACTGCCAGCATTGTACAATAACTCATATGTGTTTTCCTCAAATTGGGGTAAATCTCCAGACTGAAATTAGTTTACATATAAAAATTCAGTGTCACAGAGCCCAAACTTCTTAACATATTTTAATAATTGCAAATGTGGTTTAATTGAATAGATACCTTTTATTTAATATTATGGAAAATTACAAAATAAAATAGGGGTTGGGATTTCTACTATGAAATACTAGAAAAAGAAAAGAGCAGTAATAATAATTATGATATAACTTGGCTATTAGCTTGTTAACCTATTGAGGGACTAGTGAACTAACTACAAATAGTGTCATGTCTTTCTAGAGTTTTTGTATTTATAATTAAGTATATAATGTGAATATTTGTGAAAAATAAATAAATTAATTAATATTAATTATCATTAACTTAGTACTAGTCAATAGTCAACTTTTATCTTAATTATTATATGAACAATAATAATGATGGCTTTGTAGAAAGAAAAGGCACTTAGAAGGAAAGAACTTTGGTATCAACCAAGACTTACAGGATTTAATGCTGCCAAATTAGCCACAACAGCAGACATATTAGCTTTCCTCTCATCTTCATATTCATCAGTGGTGTTCTTGACAATATCTCTGTACAAGTTGTAGCAGTCTTGGTATTGCTCCAAACGGTATAAAATTTGTGCCCTGCATAACAGAATATAAGTTGTGTATCTAATGACCTTTTATATAAATATTGAATTAAATATATTTGAGAATTATATAAAATCATCAATTAAAAAAGAATTTGTTTGGTTCTAAACTGGTTAATTCTACAAAAAAATGCTAACAAAGTCCAATACTGATTTAAAATAACTTTGTGTTAATTTAGATGTTATATAAATTAAACTTTAATTATTCTAGCACACCTCAATTCCTTTAAAGCTAATGTCATCTCAGGGGCATTGTCCACTGTCTGCAATGCATCTTTAGGACAGTTAAGCCTGTATTGGACATATGCCTTTTCAAAGTGTAAATCGGCTGAAAGTGATGCATTTTTAGGGTTGCTGAGTACAGCTAATGCTTCCTTAAAATTATGTAGGTGGATGAAGCAAATAATTTTGCAGTGGAATGCCTTCTGCTCTGTTGGGGCAATCTGTAAGACTAAAAAGATGAGTTATATATTATTAAGTATAGTGTATTCTATATAAGATACATAGTCAATATTTATGTTAGTACAGTTTTTATAACATGAACTTGTTGTTTTGTTTGAACATTTCGTAATGGCAAATTTTTATTCTAAAAAAGTGAACCTTCCGTATCTACAAATCAAGTAATATCCGTAATTTTATTATCGTTAGTTCCTTTACTATAAATATATATATTAAAATAAAAAATATATTGATTCATATCTATTGACTTTAATATAAGATAACACATTCAAAGTATGTACAGGACAATATAATATTTAAGTTACAAATTATCATTTTTACCAATCTGTTACCTGACCTCTTACACTCAATAAGATATTTTGTTGTGTATTAACAGAAAAGTGTTATTTTGAATCTTAAAACATATGTATGGTGATTATCTTACTTTTGCCCGCTGCTTTTAAGGCCCGATCATAATCACCGCTTTGGCAAAATTTATTTAATTCAATATACCCCTGAACGAGGTTACTCTCCTTGTTGGCTGACATTTTTTGACAAGTTGGCAAAGAAAATGTCACTCGTCACATTTTTACAGACGTTTAGAAACGTAGTTAATTGACAATAACAAAATTAGAAAACATTTATTCAAAAATCTCCAATAACATCCTAATTTCATACCAACCCTTAGTTTTGAAAATTAAAAAAAATAGAATACAGTTATAATAAATAACTATCGAGATGTACAATTATTAGTAATTTACAAAAAATATATTAAATCGTTAAAGGCACAGTCAGAAATATTTACACAACAACACCGTTACTAAATTTTTCCTAAGCAGCAATAATGGCGCTTTATTGAATTAGTGTTGTGCTGTGCTGTAGTTTTATAGATAATTTAAATCATTATTTAACGTGCACATTAATAAAATTGTTTATAAATTAAAACAATTAGATATTAGAAAAGTGACTTGTCTTAACAAGGTAATTAAAATTTAAATGAATTTATTTCAATTTAAATTACCTCGTTAAGACAAGTCTGTAACGTTAAGCAGGTGCTTGAGTTCACAAGTTGTAGCGCAATTATAGCGATTTAGGTATTCGTTCAGAATAATCTTAAAAATAACTTTGAAATTACATAATATATAACGTTATAATATAAGAAAAAAAGGTATATTACTTAGTAGTAAGTAATATCCCTTTATCACTTATAATATTAACCCATTGAATTTTTTCAATCGGTTAATATTATAAGTGATAAAGGGATTGACATTAAAATGTTTTAATGAAGGAAGATTGACATTAAAATGTTTTAATTATGTAATCATTAAATATTATTTTTTCTATGTAAAGGAAGACAAATGAGCAGACGGTTCATCTTATGGTAAGCGATCTCGTCGCCCATAGATACACGCAATATCCGAAGAGTCACGAGTGCGTTGTCAGTCTGGGAAATTGAATAGAATAGGTTTATTGAATAGGATGGGTCGGTATTAAGGATTGGGAGATGAAATAATTGGGAAAAGAAAAGGGCAGACATGGCCAACCGGCATCTCTAAAAGTCATGCATACTTTATTTTATGCCGGCTTTATAAGGGGCGGTGGTACTACCTCCGCTCCGAGCGTGGTCGTAGAAGTTCAGCAAATGCTGTGAAAAGATGGTAAACTGATCTTCGTTTTATGGCATTCATTTTCAAGGTAATTAAGATGGCGTATAGTTAAAGCAAACTAGAAGTGTGTCTATCGTTTGAGATAACGAAGTAAATATGTTTGCAATATCTGAATTTGCAACCGCTTCACAATCCAAAGCACGATTCAAAATTGATTTAAGTTGAAATACGAGCATAAGTGTTTTAAGCGGCGAATAACTGACAAGAACAGATTCATACTTCAACGTGCTTTAAATTTTTCCATAGTGCTTCGATTTGTTTGTAAGTTAAAGGTTTTTAGCGTTATTTATCTATTATACAATTTTTCTGAAATCATACATATATTTTCTCAGGGCTGTCTTAAGTCTATTCTGCACCGGGGTGCTGGACACGCGACTGACGACACACTGCAGTATGAAAGGGGTCCTAGTCAACGAAGAAAACACAATACATATAATTTTGATAATTTATTTATTTATTACTCTAAAAAACAAAATTAAACTTAAAACTTCGATTGCTAAATATTTATTTATTACATGTACATGCACATACATCAAACAAACTCATTTTTTTTGCTTTTGAGTTGGCAAAATTTTTAATTAAATCATTTATTTTTACATCAATTTTGGATTCTATACTCATATGGCTAAGTTTGTTAGTCTGTCTTGGGTCATGGTTGAACGAAGATATTTTTTTATTAATTTTAATTTCAAAAAGAATCTTTCACCTTCTGCTACTGTAACAGGCAGTGTTAAATATATACGCAGAGCTGTTGAGATATTAAGAAATGAGGAAATTAAATTATTAGAGTATATGTAGCTTAAAATATCAGTGGAAGTACTTGTTGATTCATTGGGAAAACATATTGGCAACAATTCTAATTCATTATATTAATCCTCCCCGTCAATATCAAATCTATTTTTAAATGTTAGTTTTACTTGGAGCCGATAACACTGAGTTTTTTTTCATGCATCTCTAATTTATTCCAGCTTTCAATGTTTCGGAAGAGTGAAAATGAATTGTGTTCCGTCAACAAATGGAAAATCTCATTTAATTCCGAGATAGCAGTGTCCAGCAGAAAAAAATAAAAACATACTTTAAATTTGTTGGTTGGGTCTTAAATAGGGTTCATCTGCAGCCTCTATGAAAATGTATTTTTCGGGGACGAAGCAACGAGCATTTTCTTTAAATTCTGCTTCACATTCTAATTCTTCAGCAATTAATTTTGCTATCGGTGCGGTATTTCTCCAAATCTTTTTTAACCAGATTAATCATTTTGGTAGCTTCTGAAACAATTACGTCCAATTTTTGCAAATTTTTGTTTACAAAAAATTAATCTTTAGCAAAATATTGTACCATATCACTACTGAACATATAAATCTATAAGACTTTCATTTGGTTATTAATGAACTCGCTATGTTTTTTGTGTCGCTGTTGTTGTAAAAATGTAGTATAATGCATCGTATATTTTATCCATGTTAAAACGGAATGCTCTAAGAGCATCAAATCTACTTTTCCAACGCGTATTTGAAAGGGGTTTTAATGTCAAAGTACTTTCCAATGATCTTTTAACAGCGTCATTTACTACTAAATTAAGGGAGTGAGCAGCACACGGTACGTAAAAAGCACGAGGATTCATGTCCAATATTTTTTTGGAGGCCTTTATTTTTCCCCTCATATTGGCCCCATTATCATATCCTTGGCCTTGCAAATCATCTAATTCAATATCGCATGGTTTTAAGAAATCTAACAAATATGTCGCCAACCCTTGTCCGGTAGTATCAGTTACAGGTAAAAAACCTAAAAAATGTTCTCGTACCTCAACGCGTTTTGTCGATGGATTTAAATAAATAAACCTCACAATAACAGTAAGTTGTTCTTGATGTGAAATATCAAGTGTGCAATCTAGAATTACCGAGTAGTATTTACATTGCTTCAGAAAGCTAATTTTAGTCGTTTTAATTTTTGCAGCAATTATATTAATCAGTTCATTTTGAATGTTATGACCAAGATGGCATGCGATGCTGAGATCTTTGAATTCGAGCAATGTGTTCTGATAGTGTACTATCAAAATTAGATATATTCTCCACCAACTTTAAAAAGTTACCATTATTTGGGTTATACAACTTCTTGGTTGTGCCCCTAAATGCTATTTTTGGACCTGCTAAAAATTTTATAATTTCGGATAATCCTTTAAGGATAATCCTTTCCAAAACTGCCGTTCACCTCTTTCTTTCGCGGACTATTTCAGTTTGGTTTACTGAGTCTACTGTTTGCCCTTTCAATAAGTAATTTTTTAGATCCAAATATTTTTTAAAAAACATATGTGCCCTGAACTTTTTTCATGTCGTTCTATATTTTTCGATAAATGCTCCAAGTCTTTGTAACCAGTGGGGGCATTAAATGCAGTGACATTATTATTAAAAAGCTTACAGTGAAAACTAAATAAAGAATCAGTAGATGTGGAATATATATGCCAAACTTGATGAATAATTTAATTTTTTTGTAACATTTTACTGTAATATGTATCTGAAAATGACCTCACTTTACTATCTGAAAGATAGTTGGTTTTTTTTATCTGAATCGGTCCACGTTCTGTTAAAAATAATCTTAAATTATCGGGTATTACTTGCGGCCAGAGAGCAGCATTATTCACGACATTTTCACAAATTTGTACATCTGGTTCTGTTGCTGGTTGGTTAACAATAGGAATTGGTTTACTTGGAGTAGCGGACCAGGCGAGGTGCTAGTACTGGTATGAGTTGGAACTTGTGAAATACTAGTAGAAGTTTTCTCTTCCAAGTTGACTGTCTCTTCTAACTGCCGGGTGGATGTTGATTAATTCATAATCCCCAAAAACACACAAGCCATATAAGTACAGACAGTCCAGTCCACTGTAAGACATGAGCCTCCAAAACTATGGGGTTATTTATTGCCATAATATCTACGATTAGAACGCGTGTTGGACATATCACACGATACAAAATCTAACACAAGGTCTGAGAAGAATCTGAGACATTTGGCACAAGAGTGAGTGTTAGTTACTAACCATTGCGCCTTCCGGTGCGCAATCCGAAAAAAACTATGAATTAGATATTGTCATAATCATAAAAACCTACTTTATTTAAGACTCATTGAGTATACAGTTACAGATAACTTATACAAAAAATAAGAAGTGTAATAATAATAAGTAGGTAGGAACTTCGGGATCGAACCCAGACAGGATACACTAGTGACTTCAGTCACTTATTTATGCCACTTCTGATGTTTTATTTATGGTACCAACTGACTGAACTTACCAGGTCGAAAGAAAGAGTCAATCGGAGAAGTTAATTTTTTAAATTTTTTCTTCTTTCTCCAGTTTCCTTTGTCTATTTTGAGCACCCGATGGTTTCTTTTTATCTCCTAATCCGACCATCTACAATAAAATCAAATTTCAATTTAGTATTTATGTTTTTTTTTATTCTAAATAATGTAAGTAGTTTTTTATCAATCACTAACATTACACGGAGAAACTTTTATTTTAAAAATTACTATGTGAGTATTGTCACTCTGACAGGCAGCGTGGGTAGGCCCCCAACAAGGTGGACCGACGATCTGGTTAAGGTCGCGGGAATTCGCTGGATGTGGGTGGCGCAAGACCGGTCATCATGGAGATCCTTGG
>JAOCPS010331286.1:0-12736 GCA_025505425.1 Graphium colonna | reverse complement strand
CTGCATGCTGGTGAGGGATTCTGCATGGTCCTGCTTACATTATCGCTTGGTGGTGGTTTTGTCTGCATGATCGTGCAAGAGAGCGCACGCACAAGCAGTGTGGGAAGGGAGGGAGGTGCCTAACGTATACTTATACGTGCGCTCACATATTTGCTTGCAGGTTGTTAGGGGATTTTTTCACGGAATATTGCTATTTAAACGGTCTCATAGAATTGTATACAATGGACTTCCACAAAGTAAGGCCTGATTCTATTAACAAGCTCTAGATTGGTTCATGATATATCTTTCTGACCGTAGGCAATTTGTTAGGGTAGAAAATCATACTAGCAGAATTTTATCCAACCAAATGACATGACCAATATCTTAATATCTAACGCAGAAATCATTTTCTATGCTGACGATACAGGAATTATGTATCACGATAAAACGTGGGAACATTTATTAATATGTGCTGCCTTTAGCTCAATAAGTTTGATTTCGGAGGTTAGTGATTTGACATTTAAGGTACAAATGTTGAATACTTTTATCATTTCTTTGTTTTTACTTGAAGGGTTTTGGTCAATCTCACCCGCGAGAACCAGCCGTATTGAGAAATTGGTAGGAAGAGGAGGGTCGCCCTGTGGTTGCTATTCTATGTTGTGTTTTGAGGCCATTACTTGAGAGTGAGATGTATCTATCTTTGTTTTTCAAAAGGTTAATTTTGGTTTTAGAAGCACATAATCTTTTATGTTGGTAGCTGTATTATTCTTCACTGTTTGTTTATTATGATGGGTGTTTTGGTAGTTTATAAACGATGACTCTAGAGATTTATTCTTTACAGTTCTTAGGTTATAAGTTTATCATATTTTATGAACCCAGTATTGCCTGCATCCCATTTCTTCTCCAGTTGTGCTTGTAATTCTTTGCACTTGATAAAAACGTCTTTTGGGTAGTCTTGTTTAATATAATATGATGTGTTGCTTAGACAAGACTTGTTTTTTAGAATCATAATTTTGAATCCCAAATTAGTAAATGATATAATAATTGGTCTGGTTTTTTCACCTTATTTACCAAGTCTCCTAACGGCTTTAATGTTACTTTTGTCGTTTGTAAGTTGAAAGTAAATTTGAAATATATCGATTACTATATAGTAATCGATATATTTAATATATCTAATATTTAATATATATAATATACATAATAAGTAATCGACCAGGAAAGAAACTTATTGTATTATTTTTTATTTCGTATATTAAAATTTCTGATCTTTATTTGTTTGGTCTCAGTTAACGAGTTGAAGTCTTAGTGAAGGCAAATCACCAACAAAAAGCGTATTCAAAGTTTAGGTGGATTTGAACCTCAGTACTTTTCGATTCTTTTTGTCGGCCTTTGGGCCTAAGTATCTTTAAGCTATTCGTCTCCTAAGCGTAACGTTGAAATTTATAATTGGTTTTAGCTGATTAGTGTTTTAGTTTATGAAAAGACGGTCGCTTGCTTGGACTGCTTTATATCTACCGACACTTTTAACTTTAAATACAGTAAATTTTTGCAGATAAGTAGTTTGTCACTTTTAAATTATTGTTTATGCACTCTAAATATAACTAAAAACATTATTTTGTCTGTAAAGTATAATTTATTTGCACTTAAGCGCGAAACAGTCTCACAACACTAAGTTTTTTTCACATGAATTTTTTTCACATTTTTGCCCAAAAAGAAAGTTAATTTGTCAAAATATTTGTTCTCCATACTTTTGCTAATTATTTACACTAGTATAACACTATTACTGTAGTTTTTATATAATTCTAATGTGTAATTTAATTTTAATACGTATTAATGTACAGAGATGCTGTAACAACGTTTAAGTGGCGCTAATATCTACCTTGATTCCATCTTTAACATAAATAACAATAATCCGTTTAATTTGGCAGCTTATTAAAATACTTTTTCGAAACTTATTAAGAATATATAACATTTAGTGACAAATGTGTTTTATTAGATCTTCACTATATAAAGATCTAATAAAACACATTTGTCACTAAATGTTGACCCAAATATAAGTTGCATTAAATTATACAGCCATAAGAAACATATGTGAAAAAAGTAGTCCCCTATTATATGTTGTTAACGACAGACAGAAGAAAAAAATGTGTAGTTTCAATGAAGAAAACTTAAATCAATAAATTCCTTGAAAACTCTTTAATTTTTATACATTTTTGCTTTAGTATCACTCGCTAAAATTATTGTTTTCTCTCGATTTTGACCTTTTTTCATCAAAATGAAGTTATACTTCAAACTCGCATTGAACATCGAAAACTGCTTCTTTTGTGACCAATCTAGGCCAGCCCAGAAAAGAACCAGCGAAAAACTCAAAAATAAAATATTTATGTTTCTTCTTCTTCCTCCTAGCCTTATTCCCAAATTATTTGGGGTCAGCTTCTAATCCAACCAAATATTACCTGAATATCAGTTTTTACACAGAACGACTGGCATCTGACCTCCGCAACCCAAAGAGATATACTGTATTCGACAGATGGATTAGTTTTCAGGTTATTTGAAGGCACTGACATCCTTTAACGACTGCCAAAGTTTTCTTGATAACTGGGACCGACTTTTTACATGCCCATTCGACGCATGGATCATCTTTCTTTTCGGGCAATCTGGCGATCAGTTTGCATTGCCCAAAACCAACCAAGAAACCGCAACAAAAAGTTGTTGTTCCCCCGCGGGATTCGAACCCATGACCTCCGGTTTGAAAAGCAAGCGCCTACACCACTAGATAGAGATGGAGGCGGCAAAATATTTTTATATTTATATATTTAATTGAGAAAAAAGTACCTCGAATGTATGAAAATTATTTTGTCAGATAGTGATTTATACACATTTTTTTAAATAAAGTGTCCCTGTATAGATTTAATCCCAATTAAGAGAATAAAAAGTTTGATCCATGAACAGTTATTCGAAAAAAAATTACTACGGTCAAACTCAAATTTGGCAAGAAAGCATGAACACCAAGTGTTGTTAATGTCGAGTATTTAAAGGGGTGGAGTCAGTGAATTAGTTTAAATTATTCTATTGGTTCAAAAAGTTTTTTTTAATTATTTTATAAAGGCTGGATAGTGATTTCCATACAAAGCTGCAAATTCAGTACCCAATCTGATCAAACTTGGAACCCTTTTTGAAACAAAGCGAGTGAACCCACCTCGCCACTTTGCATAAACATTTGATTTCATTAAGAGATTATACAAGATATTGTTCGTGAAGTATAAATTGAACTTTAGACTGGTAAAGCTTGAAACCGATATAGGTGACTATATTTGTCTATAAATTTGACTAAATTTATAAAGTGTAGAGATTGTTCACCATTTATTGTTTAATATAAAAATATGAATGATTTATGCACTTGCATGATATTGATTTACCAGAATTTGTTAAAATTTTTGGAGTGGTATATTTTAGAACGAACTTTAATTTTATTTCTAAAATAAAATGGCTTAATTAATTCATCATAACATTGACTATCTGCTTGTATAAGTCCCATCAAAACAAGTCCATCCGTTTCAGTGATAAACTGACTCAAACATTGAATTCTTGTTTAAACAAAAGAAAAAAACATTTTGAATAACAAGACAAGACTTTTTATTATAAGCTCTTTACTAACAGCCGGATCTATTTAACTAAATAGACGAAAATGATAAGTATTTGGTTGAATATAGAATTAAATTGGCCGTGTTGTTTCTTTTGGTATGGTTTAATATAACTTATTTAACTTAGTTATTTTTATTAAGACATGGCTAGTTAATGAAAAAATGCATCCTAAGATTGTTAATTTTAGAATTCCAAGACCATCCCTTATATTTTTTTCAAATTTTTAGACATTTGAATATTTTTTCCAATGTAAGCGAACTTTGCAAAGGAAGATCATCTTCTAAATTAAATGAAGGTATATTTTTATTGCCTTTGCCTTATTTTAAAGTAATTCACTAGAAAAGAACAACGAGTTTTCCCATTAAAAGTTATATTCGCACAAAACTTTAAGATCTCATCATGGCCTCTCCTTTTTGTCCCCCCACTCAGCCCTGTCCATCTAGGCCTCTTTTGAGTGTATCTTCAGCCAACTATTTAATAATGTTTGAAAAGTTTGTGATTATAAATATTGCCTTGTAAAATTTACAAATAGTTAAAAACATTTCTTTTTTAAAATAAAATAAAATATTTTAAAACCCCCGAAAGTCCAAGCTGATAAATCTGGTTTATTTACTTTCACTGCTATAATATAAAATTTAAACATACCCATATGTATTTTTAAATTTAAACATACCCATATGTTATATGGCTAAAGGATTTTTTAAGTTCATGTCTAAATCATGTCTTTATAGGACGATAACCCATACTATTTCTTATTAACTATTTCATAGTTTGACGTATCCATACACTAATGCGTTTCAGTTTTTTCCGGTTTCTTCTGATGAGATCAAAGTGGTGTAGAGATTAATTTGCTAATTGCCACGGTTTTTTATTGTACTATTTTTAATATTCTCATATATTTTTAAAAAACTATTATATTATAATTATATTTTATATATGTATATTTATGTGTTATATGTTGATAATCAACATTTAATGCTAATGATAGATTTAGCTCTATAAGCGAATCCTTTGGAAACATTTTAGATGTTACCTTTCCAAAAAAGTAGTTATTGTATAAACATTTGCAACTTAAACGATCAGAGTATCCCCAGACACTGATGATTTAAGTGAAGGATTTTCTAGCTGTAACGTGCATCCCATCTTGGTTTCTGATAGGTAGGTAGGCTTAAATATTTCTTATATTATACTTCGTACTGTCTTCCGGGTTTTTTTCTTATCCGAAATGCGATCAGATGATACGCAACGCTAAATGCGGACACATTCTTGACAATATAACTTCATCCACTTCTTCTGATATCTGGAAATTCTTCGGAACTTTAGGTACCGGTAAGTCGCGTGATCAAACCTATGCAGCTCAATCAGTTTAGATAATCTAAATAATCATTTCACTATCACCTCTACTTTGGATCATTTAACAATTCGCGAAACTATTTCATATCTAAATGGTTTGACGAGCCCTCATATTGACCCATTTAAACTTTCTTCAGTTTCTTCTGAAGAGACCAAAAAAGCTATCCTTTCCATTAAATCTAATGCAGTTAGATTTTACCTGTACCTGATATTGGCTAACGCATGATTATTCCTGTCCCAGGGGAACTATTTATTTATTTCTGTCAGCAACGTAACCTATTTATTATGAACACGAAATTTAAAAAAAAAACATTAAATATGATATGGACATGGAAATCCTCGAAGAGATTACAAAAAATTAAATCGCCTTTTTCAATACAAATAAGCCTAGAATTGTGGAAGATATTTCGGTGGTTAGAGATTTATCTTTTCCGAGTGATCACTGCATGTTGAGAGCAAAAATAAACATAAAAGCACGAAAACAATAAAGAAAAGTAAGAACCAAATCCTACGTATGAAAATAAATAACACAAAAATACAAGAAGGTCTAACAAAGTCTTTACCTGATCTGGACTTCAAATAATCAGTTCCAGACCTTTACGATGACCTAGAAAAAAATATGTTTTTTATATTACTTGCAATAGCGCAAAAGAGTCAAGTAAAAACACAGAAGAAAAGCAATAATAACAAATGAGATATTAGTGCAAATTAAAACCAGACAACATCTAAAACACAAATAAAATTAAATTGAAAAAAAGGCTCCTATTTATCACATTTTAGATTGCCGACGATATAGTCCTATTGGCGGAAAATCCAGAAGAACTACAATATATGTTTCAGTCACTTTACGTCCATAGCAAATCAGTAGCCCTAGAAATAAATAGAGGAAAGACCAAAGTGATGACGAACCAAGAAAAGAACTGTATCTGTTTAGAATCTACAAACCTAGAATATGTGGATAGCTACATTTATCTTGGCCACCAAATCTCTTTTACCAACACCATGGACAAAGGAATAAATCGGAGCGTGGAAAATACTTGGAAAAAGTACTGGAACATGAAAAAAATATTCGAAATAAGAAACTCAAACCTGTACCTCCGTTACATGTGTCCATAGATAGATAAAGATAAAATAAAATATTTAAATGGTATTCTCGCTTTTATGTAAATTTACTTTAATACACTCTACAAAATGGTGGTGATAGGTTCGAATCTCACAGAATGACAATGACTTTGTGTTCTTATTTCTTGATAGGATTATAAGGGCAATACGAGCTGATCACCCAACTGCCGGAAGTAAGATGATCCATGCGTCGGATGGACACGCTAAGAACATATTTGACAGTCATCATAGGATGTCAGTGCCTTTAAATATCTTAATCACTAATCCATCCTTTGAATTCAGTTTATCCCTTTGGGTCACGGAGGTTCGTCGTTCTGTGTAAAAACTCGTATTCAGGTAATACTTAGATGCATTAGAATCCGTTAAGTTACTTGGCAATAAGGCTAGGAAGAAGAAGAAGATAAAATTTTTGTAACCATTTCGAAAGTAAAGTAAATGGCGAAGATACGCGCAATATGATTTACGAAAATAATTTGACTTCCACATGACGTATTGACCGGTCAAAGCTCTAATTAATAGAACCTTCAATCAGTAAGGTTGAAGGTTCTATTTACTTATTAAAAGTCCATTTAATATTCAATTACACAGAGACCCCATGTGCGGAAGTACCGATACTTTATTAAAGTAAGTAGATGTTTTCAGTAAATACATCCAATCTCTTCAGTAGTACCAGCTCGTTAGTAAAATAACCTTTTTATAATAATTACTTTACGCCTTAAAATGGCTAATTACCTTAGTTAATGTTCACTGCGATTTTTCTGATATTCAGTCAATCCAAAACAATAGTTAGTATTGAATATGATTAAATGAGTCGTGAGTTCGAATCCCACGGGGGGGAAAATGTCTTTGTGTTGTTAATTCTTGATCGGGTTAGGGCACTGGGGGCTTATCACCCGGTTGTCTGAAAAGATAGATGATCCATGCATCAAATGAGCATATAAAAGTTAGTTCCGACTATCAAGAACACTTTTAACAGTCAAGGATGTCAGTGTCTTCAAATATCCTGTCAACTAATCCGTTGTTACAATACAGTTTATCCCTTTGGGTTTCGGAGGTCAGATGCCAGTCGCTCTGTATAAAAGCTGATTTTCAGGTAATATTTGGTTAACTTAGAAGGATGACTTAGAAAAATCTATATATATTCATAAATAAAATATCAAAAGCATGCACAACTAATATTCACATTAAATATAACTGTCCTCAGAAATTGTTGATCTATCATAACATTTAAATAATTATATTATTCAGTTCATCCAAAACGTAATCAATAGTGTCCTTTAGATCGTTACAAATTTTCTACAATTTTTACAAAAGTTACCTATATTATAGCATACAAATATTTCGTAATGTTTAAATTCATAGACTGACCCGTACCTTGTTGTTGGCAATTGCATTATTCGTGATAAATCAATTGTTTCCTCTTCCTTCATAGACTGACCCGTACCTTGTTGTTGGCAATGGCATTATTCATGATAAATCGATTGTTTTCATCTGTGGCAATTTATCACACACATTGGAGTATACATACGTTTTTACAAGTTGTTAAAACACACTTGTCTAAATGTACACGTCATTTTGACTAGTCTGTTTGACAATGCCCCATCAGCAATATTTTTTTTTATCTAAGATTATAAGATGATGTATTCTTAGGATGCCATTCAACAAATAAATAATTGCAAATTATATATTATTTACTAAATTCTTCAAACGATTGTATCGTGGATACAACGAAACTGAGTCACCCGGGAGAGATAAAATATGGGGACTCCACTAAAAACAGTGGAAATAGAAACATTTACAATTAATTTCACGTTTTCACCAAACAACCCAACGCATTTTGTTTTATGTTTTATGCACAAAATATGAAAAAAATATGTAATTTGATAAAAAAAAAACAGTGATGCGATATTTCTAAAATAGTAGACGGAAAATACAGTTTTTTTTACAAAAACCAGTTGTTACAAGAATTTATCACACAAATCGGCATTATTTAAGGAAATAACTTGAAAAATAATTTCAAAGCCCTGTTTCGCACTAATTGGAAGTTCCATTTATCGATTAAAAATCTATCTATCGCACTAATATCAATGTTGTGTTATTGCATTCTGTATTATTTTATAATCTGAGTGTACAATAATAAAAGAGTCATTAATAATTTCTACAATTTTAACACTGTTTTTTTTAAAATAATGCAATATTGTATAAAAATACAAAAAAATATGTCATATAAGTCACATTTGGCAGACATTCCCAAATTTACGCAAGTTAAATTTTATCATATTTCTTTTAGACATATTTGTTAGATTTCGTTCTCATATAACGTTGACTCCACTTTCTATTGCAAAAAAAAATATAGAAAGCTTAATAGGATCTGCCTGCACAAACACAAATGAAACACGGGCTTTCATTTAAAACAGAAACGGTTTTATCAAGTACAAAACTTGTTTTGATCCCCGACGTTTCTTCACTCAGAACGAATTAGATAGTGATAAAATTATTAAAAGGACAGAAGAACGATTTACATGTAAATAAATATATTAATGTAAACTAAATAAACAAGTCTTCTAAAAGCAAGTTCTAAAATTTTATTCCAGTTTTAATATTTATGTACCCATAAAATGGCATTATTGCGTAACATACATATGTATGTACATGCAAACATGTTTAAATACATACATAAAACGTGTTTTGGCCCCAACTGTAATTGAAAACCGCACTTACTTCGCTCGCTCGGTCAATTAGCTTCTCCACACAATTTCACCGGCATTGAGCTATTGTATTATATGAAGTATCAGCTTTGTGTGTCAACTCTAAAAGAGGTTAAGCACATACGATACAATTATCTACATACTTGTATGTTTCGTACATGGGGTGAAACTTGTTGGTACACACTATTAGGAACATTAATTAACGGCCCATCTTAAAATCTGTGCCATAAGGTTGATAATTTTTGAATAGAAAATATAACCAAGATTAAATTAAAAACACATAAAATTCATAATATATATGACAACATCTTGTCAGATAAGAGATTTATATTGTCGCATAGAATTTTTTTTTGAATCACAGATTAATTTTATTTCTTTCAACTCAAAAAAAATAATGCCATCAAAATGTTATTACTTCCTCTATTACTCGGGACTAAAAGAGTCGGTATCGAACGCTTATGAAAGAAGAGAACTGGTATTATTTTTCTTAAACGAAATACACAGCGAACAGTGTCAGGTAATTTACAAAAAATCTTTTAGCACTATAATAAAATGCACCAGTAAATAAATGAGGCGAAATATGATACCAGACGTGTTGGATCATACACCTTCACTGTTGGAACTTCTGCTGACCACTCACCCGGATAACTATAAGGTTTCCGTCAACGCTCCTCTAGAAATTTCCGATCATTGTTTAAACTGGAGTGAGGTGCCTATCACGCGCCCATTGCTGTATGCAGATCAGTGCCGTGTATGACACTATAGGTCAGCAGATGGGATAGAATGCAGTCTTTTTTTGCATCCTACCTCTGGAGGCAGATTTGCCTTTCACTGGATGATCCAAGCGCTGTCGCCGATTCTGTGCCAATGTGGTACTTCAGGGTATGGAAATGTATATTGCAGCCTCTGTCGCCCCCATTGGCGGTAAATATAAACCCTGGTTCAGTCGCTCCTGCCACGTAGCCCATCGCCATAAGTAATAGCCTGGGTCACGGTGGCAGCGGCTGGTGACGTAAATACCAGTGCTCTGAAAAAGAAGAATAATTCTGCCTCCAGGTCCTCCAAAAGAGTTCTTGCAGCAGCAAAGTCGGAGCACATTGGCAGAATTGGGGAGAAATTGATTTGCCTACCTTCATGAACTCGGGCGTTTTGGTCACTTGCCAAATCTGTTCAAGGGAATTTGTGTAGGCCATCGTTACCATCTATGCACAACGGGAATGACTCGCTGGCCCATACGAAAGCCGATCTTCTGTGCACTCTTTTTGCGCCAAACTCGTCTTTGGATGATGGAGGGAATACGCCACCGATCATCCAGCGGTTTCAGCATTCAATGCGGGAGGTCCGCTTTCACTTGAGTGCAGTGCGGAAAGCACTATTTTCCCTAGACATCCATAAGTCGAGTGGGCCCGATGGAATTCCCGCAATTGTGCTGAGGACGTACGCTCCAGAGTTGGCACCGGTTTTAACGCATCTTTTTCGGCACCTTTACTTTTAAGGCGTGGTTTCGTTATCTTGGAAAACTGGTTTAGTGCTTTAGTGTCCCTAAGAAAGGCTCAGATCCGTCCAACAACAGGCCGATCGCCATTACCTCCTTGTTCTCCAAAATTACGGAGTCAATTATAAACATCAAATTCCTCAAGAACCTTGAAGATCGACAGCTGATCAATGACCGACAATACGGATTTCGCAAAAGTCGGACAGCTGGTGATTTACTTGTGTACTTGACCAATCAATGGGCAGAAGCGGTTGAAAGCAAGGGGAAGGCTCTGATAATAGGTTTGGACGTAGCGAAATTTTTCGATCGGGTGAAGCACAGTGCGCTTCTTTCCAAGATGTCATCCTACGGCTTTTCTGAGAAATAATGCGATTGGATAACCAGCTTCCTTGCAAATCGGAGCATCAAGGTCGTTGTCGATGGTGCATGCTTCGACGCCATGTCTGTGAACGCTGGTGTCCCACAAGGATGCGTACTATCTCCCACACTCTTCCTTCTACATATAAATGATTTGTTGCGCATCAGCAACATTCATTGCTATGCAGATGACAGTACTGTTGACACCTGGTATACCAGTCGGGCAAATATTTCTCAGCACCACGTTGACGAGTGCCAGAACAAACTTGTGTCTGAAGTCGAGACTTTGTTTAGCCAAATCTCTGATTGGAGTCGACTAAATTTAGTCCAATTTAACCCACAGAAGACACAAGTTTGCGCGTTCACCGCTAAAAAGAATTTTTTTTTCGTATCACCTCGGTTCATAAACACTTCCCTCAGTCGGAATTCTTGGCGTTGACATATCGAGTGACATCCAATTCTGCGGTCATTTGAAAGGTAATTCCAAACAAGCCTCAGAAAAGCTTGGCGGCCCCAGCAGAGCGAGGGAGTATTTTCAGCCGTACCACCTTATGCTACTATATAAAGCGCAAGTTCGCCCGCTAATGGAATACTGCTCTCATCTCTGGGCTGGGGCACCTCAACATCAGCTGCTTTCATTTGACCGCATTCAACGCCGAGCCACTCGAATTGTTAACGACCAAGTTCTTTCCGGTCGGCTTAATACCTTGGCTCTGCGAAGGGCCGTTGCGTCTCTTTGCGTCCTTTACCGCATTTACCATAGGGAGTGCTCCGATGAATTGTTCGGATTAATACCTGCTGCTACTTTTGCTCAACGCACTACGCGACAAACCAATAAACACCATCCACACCACCTTGAAGGTTAGCAGTCCACAATCTTGCAATTTTGCCTACATTTCGTGCCACGCACGATTTCTTTGTAAAACGAATTATCGCTAGCGATATTTCCAGACCGATACGAGTTAGGGACCTTTATAAAAACGAGCGTACTCTTATCTAAAACGCTAGTAACGCTCTTGTAAGTCCTGTGGTGTTGCGGTAGTCCATGAGCGGTGGAGATCAGTTAACATCAGGTGAGCTGCCTGCTCGTTTGACTATTTCTCCATAAAAAAAGACAATACACGATAATAATGATTGAACGATAAATCTAATTGATATGCCATGAGCTGCGACTACTAGCAGCCAATTCATACGTTCAAATAAATTTTCTCTGTCCGAAAGTTAAGTTTAAAAAGCTCTTCAACAACCTACACCCGTAACTGACGAAGAGGAGTCCAAGAAATCTAGATGGCTTGCAAGGAAGTAAGCTAATGTAATTTTTCGTCGACAGATTTAGTTATTATAACACGAAAAGGAAATAAGAAGAATTTCTTATTTTCTATTCCTGTTAAACCTTATTTCCTTAACTACCACACTTATACTACTAAGTTGCTTTACTGTTTTCTTTATTTTGTCTTATTAATTTATGTTTATTCCTTGTTAAATAATCATGTGCTTCTGGTTTTTACCTAATAATTTAAACATTTCTTTTATTTCCAGGTAACGATATAATAGTTGCGTAATAGATATAATAATAATAAATGTTTTTTGGACGCGTGAAAAAAATGTTTAATAGCCTTTTGTCAGGTGTAAATAAAGTACGTGCATATATTGGGTTATGCCCGTCCTCGTATGCACATGGCCTCGTATGCATTGACCTTGGGCATACTCAGATGGACTAAAACCGAGCTAAACACCCTGGACAGAAAAGTCCGCACCTTTTTGACGTCTCACAGGATGCATCATCCGAGGTCGTCAGTTAAGAGACTATACTTGCCGTTGAAACGTGGCGGCGTGCAGTCCCCGTAATTACTTCGATGATGGTAAGAATCACCATTTAAATATCGGTTTGTGTGGGTTGGTTTCCTATATACAACGTTTTTGTGTTTTCCATATACAAATTTTTGAAAAGATGATTAATAAACGCCTTATTAGCTTTTTAGAAACAAATAACATTTTGACTGATACACAATTTGGCTTTAGAAGAGGAAGATCCACAGAGGATGCTGTCAATCAACTATCAAACTTTGTTGCCGAA
>JAOCPS010331177.1:0-12739 GCA_025505425.1 Graphium colonna | reverse complement strand
TGTGTGTCACTAAAAAATGTGTGTGTTCAAGGGGATTCGAGCATGGTTTAGATTCACAATGTGGTCAAAAAAGTTGAAATTTTCGAATTAAAGTCGCGTGTTCGAGTTAATGTACGCATGTTGCCCCAAACTACTTAGAATGCGGGTGACGTCAATCGTAAAGCAAGCAACCAATCTCCATTGTCACTAAAACTATATGACGTCAGTGTAAGTAAAGAAAATAAAGCCTGTTTAAATATGACTGAAAAGAAAACTGAGTACAAAAAGATAATTGAAAAATTGGTATTTTGACTGGTTTATTAATAAACCTTATACAGTCAAAAAGCCATGGCGTTTCTTTTTAATTTTTTTTACCAAAATGTATTTGTCTGTAACAAAATGTATTATATTAAATAACTTTATTTTCACAGAAAATTACACAACCCGACTTCAAACGCCTTTAAAGTGTACTTCCGAAACATTTCTTCTCCGTTATTTTGATTTTAAAAACAAACCACTGATCCGATTTTTATAAATAATTTGTAGGACTATTGTGCAAGTGTACTCTATTCGATAAAGTTTTTCAAATCAGTTTAGTTGCGAAAATAGAATAGAATAAAATAGAATATACTTTATTGTACATATAGATAAACAAGATCTTAAAATTAGCGGCATTATTCCTTAGAGCAATCTCTTCCAGGCAACCTGAAATATATACTACTGAATATTCCCAAATTTTGTTATTTTTATTTAATAAATAAACTAATGAACCATTTTTTTTTGAAAATTTTATATCAAATTAAAAAAAAACAATTATGAAATTGGTTCAATAATGACGGAGGTACGCGCAAACATACATAAAATCGATTTCGTTATTTTAATTTAAAAGAAAAACTACAGAACCGATTTTCCTGAAAATTTTATGGGGCCATTCCTGAGGAATATCCTATAATATGAAAAAATAATTTTAAAAATTGGTTCATAAATGGCGGAGATATGCGCGTACGTATATAAGAATGCATAAACTTTGGAATTGAGAACCTTTCTCCTTTTTTGAAGTCGGTTAAAACCTAAATAAAAACGCAAAATGTACAGGTCAAATTTAGAAGTTTCTCGTTGTCCCAATTTTACCACGGTAAAAACATAACACTGTGATAAGTAGACTACATCTACAATATCTTTACGTAAACCAAAACAAGACTTTCACAGTAATTACAAAGAAAACAGACTTCAAATGTCTAACAAACGTATGTTCGTGGCATATTTCTCCGTTATTTCGACTAAAAAAATTAACTATTGAACCAATTTTTTTGAATATTTCATGCGAACAATCAGAAATAACATTCTTTCAGATAAAAAATAATGTTTAAAACCATTTCATAAATGACAGAATTATGCCCGAACATCCGAATTGAGACCTGCCATCATTTTGAAGTCGGTTAATAAACGGAGCACACTTTGCTTATCCCTTAAGCGTATAACGTAACTGACTGAAGTTAATATTGGGCAAGGAGGTCGGAAAAGGTGGTTATATAGAGGTGAGTGGAATTATATCTTAGAAAACGGTTTCTGCGTAATATGCCTGGATCGCAATTGTACGCGCTTCTTAGTCTCTTATTAAGTCTACTCGACAAAATTAATTTCCTCCTAAGGCAAATCAAATATATATAATGTGTGTATTATACACACCGTGTAGACTAAGCTGCTGAATATTGAGTTTAATTATTATTATATACCCACGGTATCTCTATTTAACTTACTAAAATAATAATCGGTTTAAGTATCAATAATACGAGTAGAATTGACAGTTTAAAAAAACCGGCAAAGAGTGTCGGGCACGCACATGAAAGGATTCCGTAGCCATCTGATAAAAAAAATATTTTAACACAATTTTAAAAACCAACTTTTGGGTCTTCAATTTACATCTCTCCACCAATTTTCGAGATGATCGGACGAACGTGACGAATCTTTAAGGGTTCCTAGTGGACTACGGAACTCTAAAAAAGAATCCCAATACTAGCTACTCCCTGTGGTTTCATCTGCGCAAATTTTCGCTATTTTTGTCACATTTTTATTGTTGCTCCGCTCCTATTGGTCATTGATCTGGTACTGGTCCGAATAGCCCATTAGGGCTATTCGGACCAGTACCAGATCCTGAAATTGGCGTTCAACCAGCCGAACAATCTATTCAGCTTTATAATATTAGTATCGATTAATAACGTTTACCATATTTGTGAAAATAGCAGTAATAGATAATAAATTAGGCCGTCACTTTATGACTGGCAGATGTGAAACATCGAAATTACTTTATACAAGTAACAAAAAGATAATTGAAAAATTGGTATTTTGACTGTATAAGGTTTACTAATAAACCGTTGGTGACGTTTTGATTAAAAGATAAGTACAAAATATGGCTTACTAAAAAACTACAAAAATTCTGCCGAGAAAACAATACATACTGTAGGTATACAAATGCACTAAAATTAATTAAACAACATATAGTACATACATTCCATCATATAGCATGGCGATGCGTCGCCACGACTTATATCGCCACACCGACAATCAGGTTTACCCTAGCCTAGATGTATCACGTCTAAAAAGTAAAGTTATGCATGGAAAATAATTGTGAAAAAAAATGACCTTAGGTCTCTTTAATTGTGATCTTAACCTCTCCAATATCAATTTGTTTCAAGAAGAGGCGCTGTAAAATTTTTACTCATCCACGCCTAACATAAGCATTGAAGTTACTAAAAATTGTTTTAGTAGTCGCTGTTTATAAATGTATAACTATAGCCAACTTGCGCATAACATATAGAGAACCTCCTCTTTATTGTAGTCGATTGAGCAGTCATTGACCTTTAAAACGCCCAAGGGACGAAAGATTTGTACAATTGCGATCTAAAAATTTACACCGGTTTCGCAGCTGAGTGGCAGTGCAAACCAGTTTGGTGCTTAATGAGTCATCATTCACAGTTAGTTCGTGCAAAGTGTTCATCAAACCATAAGGACCAATTTCGCGTGAAACTGCGCGCTTGCGTCACACTGGAGTGATGACGCAGCGTGACGTCAAGACAATGCGTACTTCCCTTTGAATTTGTAATGAGCCTCCCTTTTAACATATTCTGGTGTATAAGAAGTGGTGCTGACATAAGTGATGCCTGTTGGTGACGTTTTGATTAAACTTTGAAATATTTTTTGAGGTTTCACTGAACGGTATGACGACAAATGAAGATCAATTGACTTTTAGCGTTTTATCTATATTAATACAAACTGAAGAGTATGTTTGTTTAGTTGAACGCGCTTATCTCAGGAATTACTGGTCCGAATTAAAAAAATATGATATTATTGAAAAATATGGATAGGATGGGTCGGGAGAGAAGTGGGAAAAGAAAAGGATAGACATGGCCATCCGATATTTTCAAAAGTCGGTCATACTTTATTTTACGCCGACTTTACAAAGGCTAGTATACTAATAAAAATAAACCCCAGTCCCATCATATGTAAACCATACGGTAAAGAAAGTAAAACTGAACAAAATATTATTTCTAAAGACTTGCGCGAATATTTACGGATTTTATCGCGGTTCATTTTTAATTTTTTATCACCCGATCGGACTTAAATACTATTTAAGCAGACGGTATGCAGGATTGACAAGCGAAACGTCGGATAATAAAATTTATAAATAAACTACGATAGAATCCGTAAAGTTGTTTAAATTAAAACATTACTAGAAAAGTTTCTTTTCCCTCTTCAATATTTTTAACTAAAATACCGATGATAAATGCGTATTATGTTGTTATAAAACATAACACAGAAAAATTCTCAAACTGAACATACCGACAACATACCGACGATCAATATTCGAATATGTTTTGTATAAACCTACCATAAACAAATAACAAAATTTTAACACAAAAAATTGACAAACCGGTCAAGATGTAATAAAGTTTTCACACAGCTATTCCATTTATGTTATATAAGAGTGTATTTCTTTTCTAAACTTTCTAAAAGTCTAAAAAAAATTAAATAACTATATAAAAAGAAGACATGATTTTAACACGACCCCAGGCGCTGTACCAGTACAGATGCCCTTATTCCATATTCTAACATTTTAGAAAATCAGGATATTGGCCTCTAAAAGTAAAAAAAAGTAAAGTAACTGCCTATTTTTCTAAATGTCCCACTGTTGGGCAAAGGCCTCCTCTAGATAGAGGGAATAGAGCATAGTCCACCATGCGGCCCAAGTGCGGATTGGCGGACTTCACATATCTCAGAAATATTATTTCTTAGATGTGCAGGTTTCCTCACGATGTTTCCCTTCACAACAGAGCACGGGGTAAATCAGCACTTAAAATTGCAATTAGAAAATTTACAATTTCATTGGTGTCGGCATCGGGAATCGAACTCAGGTTCGCCTCGGGTAAACAGAATTGAAGGCGAGCGCCTGAACACTGAGCTACCACGGCTATTGGCCCCTATAGCCTAGTTATTAAATATTAACAAGATATTGCCTGTGGGATATGTGTTTTTATATCTATATATTTAAATAAGAAGAAAGGATGATAGCTATCACCTTGTATTATTCATAGTAACTTTTACCCAAAACATAAGCAGGTGCAAAAACCTCATTGGTGTAGTAAATTAATCAATAATTATTTGCACAGAAAGCCGTTGAAGCGTTTAAAAATATTTTTAATTTGAAGTAGAATGAAAACTAGTTTTAGTTATAAAAGAAGTTCGATTCTATTTGTATGGAAACAACCTGACACTTTATCGTTTTACATAAAAAATAAGGTAAAAGAAAGGATAAAGAAATTGATAAACTCCTATTTTTTAAGTCGGTTGATGAAGACTTCTTTAGTAACAAAAATTAAGGCGATGTTCTCCAAGCGCACAATGCTAATGCTGCCAATCCGTGTGCGAAAGAAAGAACCGTCATCAAACGCACTGGAATGACAAGGACACCGATCACGTCGCCACAGTGCGGTGGGAACGGAGCGGGAGCGAATGGTGCCGCAAAATCGTTGATTTTGAAAAAAAAAAACAACCTTGTTGTATAATATTGTCAATATTATGACCGACATCGCTCACATCATCACAGACGCCTATTTTAGTTTGATTTTCTATTCGTTAAATTTCGTACAATTTAAATAATATTGGTTTTAAGATGACGGGTAGAGGTATGTTTGGCATTTTTTCTATCGAATAAAGTTTATCCAATTATGTAACGGACTTCCGACGTAGCTAAGAAAAGATCTCAAATATAGTAAGTGGTTATTTTTTTACATTTTTATAATGTACAAATAAAACCGTTTACAAAATCACATTTCTAGGAGAACCCCGTCTTAAGGAGTAATGGAAGTCGCTAGAGGAGGACTATGTCGAAAGACAAGCTATGTGCGAAGAGGTGAAAAGAGACGCAGTGAAGTGATTTTAGGGTAGTTAATGTGTATTATAATAAGAACCTAGATTTACAAGTTGTGTATGTAACAAATTGGTAATAAATAAATTATATGGATTAACCACTAAGGCAAAATCATATATATGCTATAGGTTCTTTACTAAATATTAACTGCTAACCGCCATTCGTTTGTTCTCAATTATAATATAACGACATAAGTATATATTTCATATATTTGTATAATAGCCGACGCAAACAACCCATCTAACTTTCGAGTCGGTTTCCCCTTGTATAAGTCTCAATAGTGATTCAATTACCCCACTCAAAGCATAAAAAGTCTTGTAAACAACTCCAAACGGGAGTATAAAAGACGCCCTTCAAGGGGTCACCTTATAAAGTAGATGCCCCAGTAACTTACCCTGTGTTACCCCCTGGCTCAATAGAGCACGCAAAAGAATTTTCAGGGAAAAATATTCGCTCACTTGTATGTTTACATTGCTCTTGAGAACTAAACATCAGGAAGGTGTGGCGAAGTTTAAAGTTCAATGGATTCGACGCTTGCGAATCGGTCGACTGTGTCTGAAGCTTACGGTGGGGTCGGACCAGACGGAGTCGTTATGCCAAGGTGAAGGCCACGGCTGGGGCTCGATGGGACGTTGCCATGGAGAAATCTCCCGCGTACACTCATTACTAATCACGTATTCATATTTTAAAAATTATACCGTCTCGTTTCAACTACACAGATACGATTGAAAGATGATTGAGGGGTTGATCACTGTAACAGATACAAACTCGTTTCTGTTTTGATATGTTTCGGAGAATCGTGGCCTTCCCGCTGATATAAAAATCCTTTAAGTATACTTGTTTGTTTGTTTACTTTTTACTCAAAAAAGTAAGAAAGTACTTTTCTACTTTTCAACGCGACTTGAGTTACGTGATGTCAATTTAAGGACCACCTTGTAATTATATGCTTTCAAGTAAAAATAATAATTTATCATCATACAAAAACATACAGTCGAATTGAGAACCTCCTCCTTTATTGAAGTCGGTTGTAAATATGAAGTACCACGAAGATTGTTAACTACAAAGAAGTGTAAAAGGAACGTCAAAAATGCTAATAAAACAAATCATAAATTAAAACCACCTCTGAATGGGACCGACGCGTGAACTTAAGGCGCTACACCAGAACGAGACGAAACTATGGCATTGTGAAGACATAATGCTTGTCTACATGCTTGCGCGATTGTGTTATGAATGCACGGAATGCTTTTTTTTATTTATTTTTCCCCAACTTGATCTTATTATTCATAGGTGAGCATTATTGTATCGCAGCCGGTTTTGGGTTCTCTGGCCAAGGTTAAGAGAAACCTTAAAAATAAAGTCGCAAATTCACAAGGATATATACATTTGCTTTGTGTGATATTTAAGCTTTAAATCTACTCAATGTTTGCTTATGTTTAAACCAATAAAAAAGTAGGTTTTTGTTAATATGTTATTGTATATGCTATCGTTTTCGATTTCCTTAATAACTGTCGACTCCATATTTTTTTATATAAATTGTATAAAGAAATCTTAGACCCGTTGGTTAACTTTTTTATATTAATAAAACTGTAGTATTTATGTACGAAATGCGTACCACTATATAAACTAAATAAATGATATATTTAGTTTTTAAACCACTTCAAAAAAGGAAGAGGTCATATGTTCGGCTGTATGTATCTTTTACTATGTAAATTTACTGTTTTCCCAGCCAATTATGAATCGATTTACTAATTCCTTTTTTTTATTTCAAAGGATACAGTTAAACAGAAGTCTCATAAAATTTCATAAACTAAGATTCTGTAGAAAACTGTATAAATATGTTATGAGCGATCATTTCGATTTCGCAATTGTCTGTGAAAATAATACTAGAAATCGATACGCTGCTATCCGACATGACTTTGCTTTTTGTTCTAATTTATATACATGCATCTCTATATGTTATAAAAGAGATATTTTGATTTACCTTTTTGTGCATCAATACATTTCCCTGTACTAACTTCTTTCTTTCTTCTTCAAAGAAGATTTCTTGAAAACATATCAAATAGTAATAATTTTCACAGAAACAAGCGAAACAGACTTCAAATACCTTAAAAGTAATCGTTGTGGAACAAATATTTCAGTTATTTTGATTTAAAAAATAAACTATTGAACCGAATTCCATGAAAATTATATGAGACCGCCCGACAACTACATACTTTCAAATAAAAAAAACGGTTCATAGCTTGCGGAGAAATATACAAAGACACATACAAAAAAATTAAGCATACAATCTAATTAAGAACATCCATCTTTTTGAAGTTGGTTGATAAAACAGAATTCAATTGATCTACGTAATCAAATTTCAAACACTACCAATACTTTAGACGTGTCCAAACAGGCAGAACCCATATCGCGGTGACGGGTCTCGGATTTTTGGGTGCCGCGAGACGTTTTTTTCTCGAAGCAGGGTCTTGTGTGAGGAATGTATGGTCGTGGGGATTACGGTCGGCGGCACAAAGTCGACTCCATACATTGTACATACAATGGCACATTCAAAGAACCGATATTCAAAACGGCACCGCTGTAAATATTTGATATCTGCGCACAAATACGGGCGTTCAGCGTTTTTATCAATAAGCACGGTACCCTAATAAAATATATGATTTTCTAATGGTCCCTGGCATTTGTAGCACTCTTTAGGTATCCAATTTTAGAAGGTATTACTTACTTACATATATATTTATTGTGCAAATATTTCCCGCTTTTGCAAGATTTTTCAATGATTCTCCATTATTGATTATAGTGTAATATTATTATATAGCCTTTCTTGATAAATGGGCTATCCAACACTAAAAGCATTTCACAATTTGGGCCAAAAGATCCTGAGATTAGCATGTTCAAACAAACAAACACACAAACTCTTCAGCTTTATGATATCATGTATATTTTTATAAAATTTGATACTCAACAAATTTTCGTGTATCTATAAAGCAAATATTGTTTATACCAAAAATATATATATGAGTAATATCTTAAATGTTATAAGTAATATTTTTCCGCATATCCGTCTGTTGTTCTGTTGGATTTGGCTCTGAGAGTAAACGAGGCAGAGTACAAAGAACTGCACGTAAACTTAGACACTAAATTATACTTCAATCGCCACTAGCCTTCGAGGGTTTGGATCCACTAGGCTTAGAATCCTGCCATTCGACTATTGTCCATGAATCATACCCTAGCACAAGCCTGAAGCTCAGTTGGGATGGTTAAGTAATATTAGCAAAAAATTCAAATAATTTGCTATTATTTTTTTATAAAAAAAAACAAATATGTTTTGCCCATCTAGATTAAAGTCAAACTAACGGGACATTTCTTTAAATTTATTTAACTATTACCTTACGACACATATGTTTTATTAACCTAAATTACAAATACGATGCAAGTCGACACAAAATAAAGTATGCTTGACTTTTGGCGACGCTGGATGTCCATTCCTTTCCTCTTTTTTCCACTCCAATCCTATTCCTTAATTCCGACCACATCCCTCTAAATCCGTAATTCGGATCCTGTCATATCCAATAAACCTAATCTATCCAATTTCACAACGTTGAAACGCAATCGCATCTCTCCGAGTGTGGCGCGTTGTCTATGGGCGACGGGATCACTTACCATCGGGTGAAACGTTTGCTCGGTTATCTTTCTTTCCATAAAAAAAACATATGCAGATTGATAAGCATTAATAATTTATTACGTTTTATTAAACGTTTAAAATATTACTAACAATATTTTACAGAAACATCTTAACATTTTACCTAATCTATCGGTTCTAACTTGTGCATTTTTTTATTGGTGATAACTTAACCTTTCAATGATTATTAATCCCACAGTAAACAGCGAAACTGAATTCAAACGTCTTTGAAGTGAGTGTGAAACAAAATTTTCATTTTTTATAATTTAAAACAGAAACTATTCCACCAATTTTCATGAAACTTATATAGAACTATCTCATGACTACATCCTTCCGATTTTGCCTTTTTTTTGAAAATCGGCTTATAACTTGCAGAGGAATCAGGTCACATACATACAAAAATACGAATTGAAAACCTCCTCTTTTGAAATCGATAGAAAAGAACCAGCAGTCTTGTGGTCAGTGTTCAACCAAGTAACATTTATGGGATATAAGATACACTACACTTCTTCCTTTCACATTCCTTTTTCTCCACACTGCAAAAAATTTTTACTACATTCTCATTCATATAAGGTGGTCAACGCTGCTGCAACTGTTCGGTTGTCAAAGGTATACGCGAGTGACGGTTGTCAAGTAATACTTAGTAATTAGACTAATAAAAATAATATTATACTACCCGCATACTTGGCAGCATAAGACCCCAGATCTGGCCGACAAGGCTCGGCAGTTTCAACGCTTGGAGCGCTCTTTCATGTCACCGCCATCATTGTGTTGTGAGAAACGCCTCAACTAAATTTATTAGCCTAAAACGTTTAATATTTTACGCATCTTAATTGCATCGATGAGCATTGCCCACCACTAACTGCCATTGGGATGTTTCCTTACGTAACGTTATAATTAGAGTTGTTTTGATAATAAAATTAATTAACAATTGCGTTTGTTTTAAAGACGGCCCGAGGTTTAATTTAACGACCTATTAGTGCAGTCACACTTTAATTTATTACATTCTCGGCTCTGCCAGGTAAACGAATTCTGAATCGTCAATTTTGATCTTAGACAAACTTTTATCACATCACTTATTTTTACTTTAAAGGTATTCCTTGATACGCCTGAATAAATAATATACTTTTGCAGATAGCATTTCTGAATTAATAGCATAGCCAACAACCAAGATTATAGCTGACAACTAAACTTTTTTAAAAAATAGTGGAGTTCTCCAAGGCCTCGCCCTATGTCCTCATCTATTTAACATCATATTGTTTACTGAAGCAATCGTAATGTGATAACTGCTTCACATTATGTTTATACATTTATACGCAGTTTAACATATTTGTTGCTACTATGATTAAACTTCAAGTAATAATTACATTGGTTAAATACAAAAAATAATGAATGAAGACATTTTCTTTTTCAATCACCGACAACTTTATTGGTCTTCGGACTTTTTGTCGATAGCATTTTTTTACTGCGAGCCCGTAATTAAAATTGAACTCTGTAGCGTTTTTGTGGCAGGCACTTGTTTTTTGAACGCCCGCCCCTGAGCGTAATCCAATTGGAGTTTACGATGCTCACTAATTGATTGGATCAACCAATGATTTATTTCTGTTGAATTTAATTGGGAAATAGATTAGATAGTATTACTGCTAAGATTCCTCGAGTGTGTGCTTGATGAGTCTCTACCGCTCTTTTCGGGTTGTTAATTTTTTATGTACTCTAGTGCTCTTTTTAGTTTGACAACTTCATTGGAAAGGATAGAATTCGACGACCTTTTCCTTATCGATTCGATTTCGGTAAAACCGTTAATAGGTTATTTTACTTGTGCTCATTGCTTTTTTAATTTTATGTTTGATGGGCTAGTTTTGTAATTGGAAACTTATCAAATATATGCAAGTTTGGTTATTTGTTTGTCATCTCCCGATTATCTCTACATAGTAGAGCAGCAGCGTAGTGACCAATAGTACCGAACAATGTTCATTATTGCACCCTTAAATCTGGTCTGCATCCATTTTGACCACTATTAAGAGTGTTTCTTCAATCCTTTCCTAACCTAAATTATGCAGAATTTTCTTGCCATGATTAATCTGACGTCAAACCGGGAGCTCTTCCTGTCCTGACCCTCATAACCAGTCAGTGTAGATGAAAATGGATTGATAACTGAGTGTTATTTTATTGGTCTACCATAGACTATGTGTCTTATCTATATTGTCTATCTTCTAAGACTTGTGAAGCCAATCCACAAAGGTGCCTCGTCGTGGAGGCATTTGCTCACCTTCTAAAGGCTTTGTACCAGTGACAATTTAAAAATAGGCTTATGCATTTTACTTTTATTTAACAAAATGTTTTAAGGTCCTAAAATAGCTCAAAGGCCGGTAAGTCCCAAGGGTCAGGGCGTCTGGCAGCAGTGGGCGTGGCGCCTCGGGAGTCCATTAAAATTTCAACATACCTCACCGGGGCTTAATTCGTCCGGCTAAAACGCGGCGCGTGTTTTGTGCACCGATTATTTGTGTGAAGTTTTATTGGTCCTATATCCTCACCGGTTTGAATGTTTTCCTTTTTGCGTCCTTGAAACATAATATCTAATGGTTTCTTTGATTAGGGACCTGCGATTTTTCATTTTCAACCGACTTCAAAAGAAGAAGGTTCGCAATTCGGTTGTATGTCTTTATTGTATAAATGTTATATGATTTCTCTACAAACCGTGAACCGATTTTAAAGAAATCTTTTTTTATTTAAAAAGATATAATTACTAGGTCCCACGTGATTTTCATGAAAATCATTCAAATCAAAATGATACAAAATTTTTTTTAACGAACGCCATTTTCTAAGGCGTTTAAAGTTTGTTTTCTGTGAAAATTATTATATTTACACTTGTCTTCACAATTACAAACTTACTGTTTCTCATTCGTCCTGTAAAATCGCTCCAGGTTTACTAAGCTCGAAATAGCAAGTATTAATGTTTAAACCAGGATTTATCTCATTCAGGGCCGCTTACCGCTAAATATAATTTACATTTGAATCTTGTCAACGCCTTGCATCTGTTTAGTTAGAAGACGCTAAAACTGCCAAATTTGAACTTCAATATTGCTTCTTTGTGTAAAGGTATTTATTAATATTATTTTAGGTCATATTTTGACAAAATTTGGTGCATACAGCATGCTACCCTCAGTCAGACATTTTCAGGATTTTTCACAGGGACGAACATTTGTTGTCATTTTCGAAAATCTCCTTTAAATTGTGAAATTGGTCTGGTGTTAGAAAGGCCTCTCGAAGCTTCCATGTCACTTGCGATTAGTGACGCATTTTTGGAATAGCAAGAAGTGGAAACAATCGGTGTTCAAACATGGTGTCGTCACCGGTCGTGGGAGTCGTGAAGATTCCGTTAATGCTATCTTATCTTGGTGATAAGCGTGTTTGCTGGCACAGCTGGTTTTCCCTTTGTTTCAACCTTCTGGGGATCGCCAATGGCTAGCTTTCTATCTAGGTTCATTATCCTCAAATCTCGAAAATTTTTAAAAATATTTTATAGTCCAATATATGAAAACTATAAACAGTAATATATGTTATCTAAATTCTTAAAATACAATAACTAAAATCGGCATAAAATAAAGTATGCATGACTTTTGGGGATGCCGGATGGCCATGTCTACCCT
>JAOCPS010331066.1:0-12739 GCA_025505425.1 Graphium colonna | reverse complement strand
AGCAGATGGTAGCACCTAACCGTCTTCCCTATTGAAATTTGGATGTTTTTTAATTTCAATAGCCTCACGAATCATCCACCTAATCACTCACTCGGGCCTTGAGCTTCAGGGATGCACGTCATCTAATTTTTATTCACTCTCCCTCAGGGCTATGACGCCATTGTAGCGACGTTATTTAAGTATTCATAAATAATGGTATTATATTTGTCGCTATGTAAAATTTTGTTAAAATAACAACAACGAACGCCGACAAGCGACAAGCGCTAGTCAGCTATTCTATGTTTTGTAGATCGATCTGCCAAAGAAATAATTCGCTATAATAAATTTTTGTAATTTAAATTACACGAGTAATTACGATTAAACAAACGTACATTTGACGTAAAACGTCTTTATGGGCTACATGACTAAAAATCGGACTGAAAAGATCTTTGAACGATGTGGAACCTCTTTCATAGAACATTCGATTCAGAAACATAATGTCACAAGTTTATTTTAGGGACAGCATTATTTGCACGGAAAATTACTAAAACCGACTTCAAACGCCTTAAAATTGTACTTTCTTTTTTTCGTTATTTTGATCCAAAAAAACAAATTACTGAAATTTTTTTCTGTAAATGAGAATAAATTATGGGATCATCCCGGAGATATATCCTTCCAGACAAAAAAAGAATTTTTAAAATCGGTCCATAAATGGCGGAGATACAAACGGACATATATAATAAAAATATAAAAATCGCCATTCTATCCAATAAACCTATTATATCCGAGTTGACAACGCACTCGCAACTCTCCGGATGTTGCGTTTGTCTATGGGCGACGGGATCGTTTACCATCAAGTGAACCGTCTGCTCGTTGGTCTTCCTTTCTATATAAAAAAAAAACATCTGAATTTTATTATAATTATATTAATATTCATTATTAAGACCCACTTCTCTCCGTTATATTGATTTTAAAAACAAACTACTAATCCGACTTTTTTATTGTGTGTGTATATTTTTTTAAGTGTACGTTTGAAACATATTTTCTCCGTTATTTTGATATTTTTATAAAAAAATTGTAAGACCATTGTCGAAGTGTTTCTTTCGGATATTTTTTTTTTCAAATCAGTTCATAAGTTGCGAAGATATGTGCCAACATTCCTATATTATGGTATTTTTTATTTAAAAAACAAACCAATTTTTTTATGAGACTTTATCAAGAATGCTTTATCATATAATAATTGAATTTTTGAAATTAGTTTATAAATTTTTATTTTTATTGAAAGGAAAAGCTACTGAACCAATTTTTTTGAAAATTTTATGCGACCATTCCGAAAGATATATCCTATGAATATAAAAAAAAATTAAAATCGGTTCATAAATGGCGTGAGCGTATATAAACATTTGATCAAAAACATACAAACGTACATAAAAAAAAACATACAACATACAACAAAAACCAGTTGAGAACCTTTCTTCTTTTTTAAGTCGGTTAAAAAGGTACGAAACCTCGTATAAGCCAATATCTGTATCGAAAAAGGATGATAATTGATAGACAACTAACTTGCCTAAGTATGTGTTAAGAGTTAGGTCTAAGCTTATTTTTTTATTATCAAAAATTGATTTGTTTTTTTTAGGTTAACGAATGCGTGCCATATCCAAATTACCAACTAGCGGAATTTCTCGAATTGTGCTTACTCGATAGGAAATGTTACAAATAATATTTACTCACGTAGTTTTACTCTTTTTTGCAAAAATAATACGAACTTAAAAGTAATGCGTATTTAAGTTTTTTTTTTGTATTTATAAAAAAAACCAAAGATTTATTTTGTAGAACATCCGAGCGGAACAAAATGCATAATATTTTAAGCGACATAATATAACTTAACTTCAATGTCGTTTTATTTTGTTATACCCGCCTCCGTAGCCTAGTGGTAAAGGCCCTTGCTTTGTAAACTGGAGATCGTGGGTTCAAATCCCGTGGGGAACAATAAATATGCAATGTTGTTTCTTGTTTTGATTAGGATAAAGCTGATCACCCAATTGCCTAAAAGATGATCCATGCGTCGGATGGATATGTAAAAAGTCGGTCTTGCGCCTGATCTCTCTCCACTGGTATATCCGTCCCATCGGGCTTTGAGAGTTAAGGAACAGAGAGTGCACCTGTATCTGCGCGTACACTTGCGCACTATAATATTTCCTGCGCAGCTGACTGATCTCTGAGTAGATTGGCAGCCGTGAGCGAAAATCGATCAGATGGACTTTATTATTTATTTATTTAGTTTGTTATAACTCCTAACACATTCTTTGGAAATAAGCAGTCTGATTTCCTACCACTACCCTTTGCCCGGTTATGGCATTATTTTTATATACACAACGGATATAATAATGTCATATTCATTATTGTTTGCACGGATATAACGCCTACCCATGCGTAATATGGTATGGCAAAGAAACATCGTCGTGAAAAATAGCACCTGCTAATTGCTATAAAAAACTATTGTTATTTAACAGTTGTCTACGTCTGACTAAAAAAACATTTTTATAAAGGCACTATAAAAAAAACCATTTCGAAAAAATATATCCTAAATCATAGCCATTGGCCACTAAGTTGATTTTTTCGTAAATTTATTAGTAAAAGAATAAATATTTCCAACGACACTTTTTATTTTTGATTACATATTCAAGCATGAAACGATTTAACTGAGGTGGTAGAGCATAACATCTTTTAGACAGATCTGGATGCACTTCTACAGACGTGCTCGCCCGGGTAGGTAACAGCGCTCTACACAAGGTCGGCATAAAATCCCAACTTTTTGGGTTGCCGGAAGGCCATACCTACCCTCATCTTTTTCCAATGCTTCCCTCTCCCAATTTTTGTTATGCTTCTGATTCATTCTACCCAATAAGTCTGTTTTACCCAAAATTATCATGCTACGCACACTTAACTCTTTGGTTTTCTGTGTGTCCATGGGCAACGGGATCACTGAACAAGTGAATCGTCTGCTCGTCGGTCATCTGCATTCCCATAAAAAAAATATAAAGCGACAACCGTCGCGTGGAAGCAAAAGTATTCAAAGTGCTGCCGTTACCAATTTTAGAGAAAGTAAATCATTAAAAAGATAATGGTCTAGTAAACATATTTTGGATTGAAAAGAGAAAAGTGGTAACGGGATCCAGCATCCGTAAACATTAATCGTAACGAGCAGCAAAAACTATGTTCTGCGATTCATAATTTCATTTCGTACGTATATTAAAAATTTAAATACCTGATCCACAGACTTCATTTAAAAAAATTAGAGTGACGAACATAGTCAACAGGACGAATAAACTGTGATTTTTTTTTATGGAAAGGAAGACAAATGAGCAGACGGTTCCAGATATTAATCGATCCCGTCGCCCATAATGTGTCTATACAACATCCAGAGAGTCACGAGTGCGTTGTCCTGGGACATTGGATAGAATAGTTTTATTGGAAAGGATGGGTCGGCATTAATGATTTGGAGGGGAAAAGAATTGGAAAAGAGAATACGTCTGGAATACAGAAAAACTCAAGGTGACCAGCAGAAGGATCTCGAAAGAATATTTGAAACTCCAAAACAAAATGATAATCCACTGACGTGAGCTAAGCAGCAGGTTAGAGCTAATTTCTAATAAGTTGCCTGGGCGGTTTCTCATCATGACATGATTTGGTTTCTTCATTTACTTCTTTAATTCTACTCACGTTATCCAATGAAATAATAAGTTGTCTGTAAACGTGACATGTTAACCAACTATCTTCCTATATGGACTCCCTTCACACCCGCACTCTTGCACTTCCAACCTTACCGTAGGTGCCGTTAAAGGATAATAAAGGCAATGTGGTTTGAAACGCCAGTGAGAGCTATGCGGTTTAGCGGTACAAAATTCCTATGCGATGCCATGAATAGTTTACTCCAATAGTTTTAAAAACCTTTGTATCTCAATAGTTTTAAAAACCTTTGTATCTTCAATATACATCTCTACACCAATTTTCGATAATCGGTGCAGAAACGACAGAGTGCAGAGAAGTACGAACCCCGACGGACAGACATGGCGAAACTATAAAGGTTCCTAGTGGACTACGGAACCCTAGAAATCAATCAACAAAGCTGTCATAGAAATGAAGAGAAAACGTCTGATACAGATAGACGATATTGCTAGAATACGTCAGTTTTTGCTGTTAAGTACGTTACAATTGAGCGTAATTGGTAAGTATTTGTTTACCTTTTAACTAATTTGTAATTGGAATAGGCTTTACAATCTGATGACGGACCGACCCGGTAACCGCAACGGTAATGTAGACGCGGCAACCGGTTTTTCAACGCTTCGTCTGATACGCTCCTAATGAATGGAAGCCTAAAACAGCACTAAAAATTCTTTCAATTCTAGTTTACGCCAGATGAAGTAAGTCCAATACATCATATATTTGCCATTTATTCAATTATAGGATGTATTCTTTTTTCAATAAGATAAGATTTACAAGCGAGCAAAGTGAAGCCGTCGCCTTTGGACACGAACAACGTGTCCAAAAACGTTTGTGGGTACGTTGGTAGTCTTGGATAGTGAATAAAACAGATAGGTAGAAAGATTAGGGACGTATTTATAATTATCAAGGGAAAGAAGTAGGTAAGAGAAGATAGGAATGGCTATCAGGTAATCCTTAGAGCAAGAGCAATTATTTTATGCTGTTTTTGTGTATGGTGGCACCTCCCCGGGGACCAGCTTTGAAAGTATAAGGAAAGCTGTATTAAAAATCTTGTGCTTACCAAATTTAAAAATAATTCAAATTCTATCTTCTTATAAAATGCACAACGTTTTAAAGAAGCTGGACATAATATAACGCATAAAACTCAGATGTGAGCATTTTATGAGATTGTCTGATTTCATTTTTATCATTTAAAAATGTAGACATCAACTTTAATCGCCCTAAATTTAGTTAAAAAAATTAGGGTAAAAACTAATATTTTTTAGTACATAAATGTAAAGTTCAGTAATACGAAATTCTGAACTCTATGTAGAGTACATAGAGTTCAGAATTTCGTCAAATCATAGTAAATCTAAATGCGCTTCTACTTAAAAAAATGAAATCACTCACTCACAAGTGCAAAAGTTGTCAAATGTGGTTCCTGTCATATATATGATCCTATGTGTATCTATTTTCTTGACACAATAAAGTGTAGACATAAATTTGTCTTTGTTCGAGTATATTGAATTAAATTTGTTAAAGTTACGCTCCTAGTCAATGTTTATATAGATCTTCTTCATGGCAATCGTGCTTCATAAAAAAATCTCTTTAGTAAACTTTTGTCCGAGGTATTTTTTAAAGAAATATTCTTAATTTTCTTTTTTTTTTTGAAACGAAAATACTCGGGGTTACATCTAAGTAGACTGAAAGCCATTTTGGATTTCGAACTATTAAATATAAAACCCAGGTGCATTTTGTGTCAGGGAAAGAACAACATATCGTCATCTATTAATGTTCCCAATTTTATAGTAATTAGTAATAGTAACCATTTATCATTCCTGTCACCAAGTAATGTATCCCGATAAACTCGATTTCCGTAAGAGCTTGGGGTTAATTAAGATAAGATATGTTAAACAAAGAAAAACATACATGAAAACTTATATCACCGTAATCAGAATATTTTTTTTTACGAAATTAGATTACAAAATCGCAGTCTCGTAATCGTTACTTAGCTGAAAATCGAAAGAACTGGTACCTGATATCCACAAGAGCAAAAAAATTAAATACTGAATGACTAATATTACTTTTTGCTAAAGTAGAGTCGCTCTATCGTACTAAAAAAACTATATACTCTGCTCAGTGCTTACGGGCTCATCATATAATCTATCCAAAAAACATTTAAAATGAATGAAAATATGATAATGAAATATTCTATTTATCTATTCGTGAAAAATTTACACATTTCTATTTTATTATATGACTATAATATCTTACAGAGTTCTCGGAATTAGAACTGTCCGGCAGAATAGGTCAATCTTCACTAAGAATAATATAAAATTAAAAAGTATTTTCAGTTCGGTCGAATTATAATTAGTGATAAGCTTTGATAAAAAAAACATTACATATATATATCGCGTTTAGTTGACGATTATACCGAGACTTGTTTATTAATTTGACCACCAGCTTTACTAATTTATTATACCCGTTTCATTATCGTATGACATAACATATTATAGCGTTAAATAAATTTTATATAGTTTTTTTCAGTAACAGAGCAATAATATTCGAATAAAGATTATTAATATGCTGCACATTTATTATGGCTACTGTTTAAATGTAATATAATTATAATTATAAATCGTAGCGTTCTACAATCTCCATCCGAATAGAATAACCTTAAATTTAATAATTTTACAGTTTTAGCTAATATTTTCTGAATACATAAAATATCGAACAAAAACCTAACGCACAACTCACACAATATTTTGATAAGTATACACGACCTCAAAATTATATTGGTTAAAATATAAAACCTTACCTTCATTAAAGCGAAACGTTGATCATCGTCGATCCCCATAACTGCATTAGATACCGGAGCCATTTTCACTTAAAAGTTGTTTTTCTTTTATTTTGTATCAAAAATAATCACTCAGTTCCACACAACACGACCTAACACCGCGGACGCGAAAACGTATGTGCTGTGCTGTGCGCTACAGTAAGTAAGTACGTCGACGTTGAGCGATTGGTTGTGCGTTGTTGTCAAACAACAACATTCAACGAAGTGGGAGCGAGATGTGATTGGAAGGACAAATTGTATTGCTTACTACAAAGTTAAATGAATTGCTGGTAGATAAACAAATAATGCATGCACAGAGCAAGCAACGCTACACTACGATGATTACCATATAACACAAACGGGAGGGACAGTGTCGATTAATTAAATCGATTGGAGTAATCAAGATGAAAAAGATACTCAATTATTTCAAAAGAATATGAAGCATTATCATATATTGATAAATGTTTTGTAAACAGTTAACACATTTTACATTGATAAATGTAGGCTAGTGGAATGACAGCACTAATTGAAAGTTGAATACCAAGATTCCTATTAGGGAAACATAGTGACTTGATATTGGTATTAGAAAATGTTCTAATAAGAATTTCAATATTAAATTATTGAAGAAATTGCTTTAATCTAAACTAATATTATAAAAAGGAAAGATTTGGCTGTTTCTTTGTAATTAGCAATGCAAAGAAAATTTTTAGTAAATTATTGTAATATTTGCTTTTAAATACGAATAATTTTATTAAAAATACATATATTTTTTTTGTTTTATTAAAACACCATCGAACAATAATTTGACAGAAAATTCTATTTTTAATTTTTTTATTAAATCCAGACATAATTAGGATATAACCATTGTTATACATTGTTGTAATATACCGATTACTCCAATATGGCAAAATCCCCTCATTATCCTACTTTGATGATAATTTGGATATTAATGGACTTTATAAAGAGCAAGAAGTTAAAGTCAAACAGATTTTATTTATACCATAATATGTTATTTTGGTTTTCTAATAATAGAGAAGAAGGAAACAATTGAGTATTATCAGAAATCAATAATATAAGTTTATATTATAGATCTCCAACTGGTCCCATCGGACAATTTTGAGTCACTGACCAATGTGCAATAAATTTAAAAAATATATCTATAACATAAAATTTAATCTAAATGTGTTGCTAAGTGCAAATCTCGAGAATGGCTGAACCAATTTTGCTAATTCTTTTTTTTAAATATTGCTTGAAGTGCGAGAAATGTTTTTACTCAGAGAAATGTTTTAAAAAATTGCCTGAGAAATAGTCCAAACACACTTCTTTTCTATACTCTCATACAAACAAATGTAATAACACTTAAAAGTCAATTTGAATTTTAAAAGCACATCAAAAAGTTCAATGTTAGTAGGTTCAGAAAAGGCAAAACAATGGAGTGAAGTTAGTATTGTATAAATGTTGACATCCAAATTTAAACCTTTTTCATAAAATTGTACAATAACTAACTTTGACCTTCTTTTTACATAGTTTTTAGAAGAATATATATAAATTATAATTTTGTATGGCCAGAAAGATTTCATAATTGAGAATTGTCAACAAATGTCACATGGTACGAAGTTCACCAGGTCAGCTAGTTTTTAATATAAATATTGTATGAATTCTAGCACTAAATAATTCATTAAACAACTCAACATTGTAATATTTTTCATTTATTTAAAAAAATAATATTAATGAATTTATCCATGAACAATGACTTATTTCATAACAGTAAAAATAACACCACCTCTTTCTGGTTCTTCATCATGTATTTCTTTATCACTGCCTTCACTATCAGATGTATGAGCAGAGTCATCACTGTCTGCTTGTCTATATTTTCCAAATTTAGATATATCTTTTGGAATCCCAAGCATTTTTATCCCTGTACGAGCCAGTAACTTCTCTGCAGCATGCTGTACCTCAATTTCTTTCAAATGTGCATTATAATCTTTTTGAAGTTTCAAGGATTCTTCTAAAGAAAGTACTTTTGCAGGGCCATGTACAATAGGAGGTGGAGTTGCTGCAGTTACTTCCCAATTTTTATGCTTTTTCCTATGTATTTCATTTCCAGGCTTATGGACATCTGATTTTGTTGTTTTAAATGGCTTATAATGACCAGTAGGCTTAGGTTTTGGACTTTGCTCAGCTTTTTGCACTAAATATTTAACATGAGGAATTTCTTCAATATTAAACAAATCTTCAGGTGTTACTAATGATTTTTCTGGTTGTAACATTTTAACATTTTTTTCTTGTGCAGTACTATGACTAAGAATATGTAAAACGTCCTCAGGTTCACTATCATCATCAGAGTCCAAATATGTATTTTGTTTTTTATGTGCTATTTTACCTTCCCATTCAACATTTTGGACATTATCATTATCCAAATTCAATTTTTCCAATAAATTACATGTACTTTCCTCTTCTTGTTTTGATTTTATTTCACGGACAATTTTATCGTGAAAAGCTTTTATTTTAGCACCTTTATCATCTAACTTGCTAGTAAAAGCCTTATTATTAATTAATTTTAACTGTCTATCGCGAATCTCGAGAAGTTCTGTTATTGTTTTGGCAGAGAGGTCAGATACTTTGCCATCTACTTCACTTTTTGGTGGAGGTGGAATTATTCCAGGGATTCTCTTATTTATTTTCTTCATTCTTTAATATACCAGTTGAATTGCAGGAAGCTAAAATTATAAACAACAACAGTTTCGGATTTTGATTTAACATTTTGACATAACACTAAGTTTTGGGTTATACAGGGTTTTCAGTTCGCGCTAACGAAAACCCCCATGGATAAATAAAAATAAAAAAATGTTACTCTTTGCTTAGTTAATTTTTATTTTTTGAAATTAATTAATAAATCCGTCAATTAACAGTTCAGCAGAAGTTAACTGCGCCAACTTACGAGGTAAGGTAAAAATCGTTGCGACACAAACGACAATTTTATTCAATTAACCCACATCAAGGCTTTTAAATTAGATAACATAGGGTTATATTTTTTCTCTAGATTAATATGTTTGTTGTTTATTAATAAAATTAATAACATTAACATAAAGGTGCAAAAGATATTGACATTTTATTTTGTATATATTAATTACTATAAACTAGACAATCGACTTGAGACAATAAAATAATATGCCAAGTCATAATTTGATATATAAAGCGCCACTGTGGAAATAAATAGAAGCAATATTAGAGCTAAGCACCAATTTATCCGTGCATTTGTTCATGTAAGAAATAATGCATAATGGACAATCCAAAACACTCGCATAGAAGCAGCTGCTATTAGGTTGACGTTGGAGATTTGAGATGCGATAGGTAATCCATTTGTGGCAAAATTTTTGTCTCTTTAACGTATAAAAATATAGAAATTCTGATTCAAAGTTCATTTTGTTACACGCGTCAAATGGCCTCATTATTTTTTAGTGCTAAACATACAATCCTGTGCAAGCTAAAAATAATAAAAAAATACAATATCATATGAACGTAAGGTTAATTTGACATATTGGAAGTGTTGGTGATTGCTTATTGTCCGCCAGCGTGCTGCTTTATGCCATGAAAATAATATTAGAAATAAAACAGAGAGATGAGTTATCTCATTTTTTATATTTTCAATATTTGTTTCAAAATTTCCTTAAAATAGTAAATACGTCTTTGATCTGATAACACTGAAAGTGACAATTCATTTTATTTGAATTGTTTATACAAAGAGACAGTGTTGTCATAGATAATAGGGTTAATAAAATTCATAAAATATTAAGTTATCGTAATATAACGTAATATTTAGAGATTAAATATTGCATAACGAAATAAAAGCGATTTTTATCAAAAAAGAAATATCGCAAATGTGCAATCATGCTCTTGGTTCTTGCTTCCTTATTTATCTGTGCCATAGATAAAAGTAATATATTATCTGTGTTCATATAAATTTCATAGAAGGCTTTTCGTAATTGTCGATTTATTTTAGTTATTGCTCTCTTCAAAAAATGTTTAAAATATATATTTTTAAACAATACGGCATAAAAAAATGTGCGATTTATTATTGATGTGAATTTTATTTCATTTTATAGTACTTGCGAAATGTTATAGTTATGTCTGTGTTAAATATGGAAGACGTCACGGTACGTATATTTTGTGTATTTTAAGTGAATAAAGGTACGCCTTGCAACTGTTTAAAATAAATAAATAAAAAGTCAACTGAATTGAAAACCTCCCAATTTTGAAGTTAGGTAATAAAAATAACTCAATATTAAACGCTATAGACAGCAATACTTTTCTACAAAAAAAACATATATTGACAGTTTTTAATATTATACTTGGTAATTCAATTTATTATTTGAAAAATACACTTTTATAAAGTCATTACTGTACTCAAAAATGTCATATGGTGTCACTGCACTACTATGTATATAATTAAGTAGTATGTAATTTTGGTAAGAGAATTAAATGCTTTCTTTAAAGATACCATTGCATTTGGAGCCCGTGCAGCAAAGTCAAGTGTGCGACAAGAGGCTATGGATTGGAAATCTGGATCTCAGAGTTAATGAGTATGATTATTTATTTTTTATGTAAAGTTATATTGTGTGAAATAATATGGAAGGACTATTCATGTATATTAGACAAGCCTTTAAATTTCCATTTTACTAATTATTCTGGTACCAAGAACATTGTCTGTATTTTTCATTGAATGGTCTGCCATACCTGTGCTAAAACATTGAGAAGTAAGCACCTAAAGGTGAACAAGACTATAAACATCCATGGATCACATAAAATCTGTGAAGTTAAAATATCATTTTCAAATCATTAAATGTCTTCATGTCTGAGAGTGTCACAAATAAGTGATTGTTGCGGGTAAACTCATATTAATGACATTTATCTACTTCAGCTACTGCTGATTATGTCCAGTGCCATCCAAGGTTCCTCAAATATGCAAACAAGGGGTTTGCCTCTACCGCAAGGTGTTAAACTTACCACAACATGCTTTGTCGCAAATATCCCAAGACTACAATAGAAAATATACTTTTAATAAGAGTCCTCTGGATGCCTTAATTTCCTACATTGGAACAAAACAAATATTCCATTTATATTTGGCTAGTGAATATTCTTCTTTATAAATGGATTTCATTGCTTATTAATAATTCCTCCAACATCAACATTGAAAACAAATAAAACCTTATTTATATTTAATTGTAACTTAACAATAGTTTATAAGACATTTTAAAAAAATGTAAGCTGTTTTTTGTTTGTTTCTTTGTATGTGCACAGAAAAAATACTGAGTGAAATTGGATGCGGTTTTCACAATAATATTAGTGTTATTTATATAAAACCCAGAAATATCTATCTTACAAAATTTATAGTTTAAAAATAATCCTTTTAAATTACAAATGAAACTGCAACAGCTAGTTGGAGATAAAATAATAGCATGTTATAAAAATATTCTATTTTTAGTATCTATTGTATTAAACAGAAGCAAGTATATTATCAACTAATATTTATTAATTAATCACTTCTTATAAATATTCTGAATGTGACAGTAGGTATGGTATTAAAAAAATCGCCATATTTTGATTATGCATATTTAAACATTATCTGAACTACTAATATTAATTTTAAATGTTAGGATGTTTGCTATTCATAATGCTAACATTGCAAAAGGAATTATATGATATGGATAAAATTTGGCACACATTTTTATTAGTATATAAATAAAACTTAAAGCTGTGTGCAAGCAGCTAGTTAGTTAAAATTATTTTTGCCTAATTTTAAGTTAACATAATACGATATAAAATTTGAAAGCATACAATTGAAAATTGTAAATTATTGCAGTTAAAAGATGTTCACTCCAGTAACCTTTAACTTTTTCAATTTACCGGTATCAATTACTGAAAATGGTTCGCGTGTACGGAAACATTGAGAAGTTTGACATGCTGTTCCACCGCAGCGGGCCCAATTCGGGGCAGCCGCGAGGCTTTGCTTTCGTCACTTACAAGTTGAGGCAAGACGCTATCACAGCTATGAACTCGTTGAATGGACAGCTTCTGGGTTCCAAGAGGATATGTGTGAAATTTGCAAAAAATGCTTTGGTGAGTTTTTTTTTATAGAGGAGAGGCAAACGAGCAAGCGGCTCACCTGATGGTAAGTGATCACCGCCGCCCATGGAGTCCCGCAACACCAGAGGGGTT
>JAOCPS010330956.1:0-12741 GCA_025505425.1 Graphium colonna | reverse complement strand
ATTTTATCGCGGTTTATTTTTAAATTTTATCACCCGACGTTTCGAACCCTTTACAGCGTTCATGGTCACGGGTCCTATCCGTAAAAATTTAAAAATAAATCGCGATAAAATCCGTAAAATTGTTTAATTTAAAGTTACCAAATATACTTTTGAACGGTGATTGTTGCACTTATTGGTTTGCTCGCCCGGGGATACGAAATGCCGTACCTCACCTCTTTAAGGGAGGAAAGGTAAGGCATTTTACATCAATACAAAGTAAAGAAAGCTCTTAGCCTTAGCGTTTTGGATTTGAAATTTCCGAGATTAAGTTTCAAAGAGTTGGCAATATATATTGAGGCCATTTCTTAACTACATACTAAGTTATATGTTAATACTGCATACTAAATACTACTATACTAAAATAATAAACGTCAAAGTTTGTATATGTGGTTGATTAGTTATTTTAACAAACACGATTGATTGGTGTTGGACGAAATTTTAAATACAAAGGGTTATTACGTCAATACAAAAAAATGTTTTCAACAAATTCTAAAAACAAACTTCTACGGGCAGTAGCTACTTTTAAATAAAGGATACCGACTTGTAAATGTAATGAACTCAGCCAGCATGTAGTTATAACCATATGCGATTCCAGCAACAATGCATGCAGCTAGACCAGCGCATACTATGCAGATCAGCAGTGCAAGGATGCAGAATGTGAGTGTCCTGCGGTAAAATAGGGAATATTATCGATAAATATTTTTTTCAAGAATTACTTAGTTTTTATGCATAGTACGGAGATATGCGTACGTTGAAGATTATTATATACTAATACTAACTGATCCAACAAACGTTGTTTTGCTATATAGATTATTTCTCATTCATCGAAAATTATTAAATTACTAATATGGCTATTAAAAGTAGGGATAGGGGAAAATATAAGAGGTGTATGGTTTTTTTTAACGCTACACCATAAAAATTTTTGGCCGAAAATAAAAAAAAAACGTTAAGGCTGAACCACCCTTACCAATTCTCAGGCCTAACGAATATACTTTTTAAAGGATAACGCCCAAAAGTGGTGCCAAAAAGTCTCATGCATTGAGATCAAAATAATGTAGTAACTATGCTAGCGGCACGCTATGATGGCCGTTTTGATATATTACAATAGTGTTGTGAAATGTTTATTTATTGTGGAAAAAAATATATTCAAATCAATAAGTTTTTGTCACAAGTACTACCTTATTAAATTTTATTATTAAAAAGGTTTAATAAAACAAAATTATAAATGTTTATCTAATATATTTGAACGAACTGAATATTTGATTGAAAACGAATAAACATTCTTTATATGCACACAAGAAACATATGAATACAAAAAGAGACCAAAAAGGCCATATTTAATCAGATTCGTCCATACTGTTATTTTCATTGACGTCACTACTATCATCACCTACTTTAATTATAAGTTCCTTTTCTAAAATATTGTCTGTTTTCACATCTCTTGCATAATCTTCCCTTATTAATTTAACAGTTCTATTCACAACCGTTTTTCAGTTTCCTTTAGTCACGTATTCACAAGCTTCTTCTTATATTTTAGCATTTTTGTTGTGGTAAATAAGGGTTCTGTATTGTGTCTTTCAGCATACCCCTTAAATAGAACCTAAACCAATTTAATTGCATTATATTTACAATGGTAAGGCGGTATCCGTATAACTTTGAACCCATGTTCTAACGCTATTTCGTAAATGACATTTCGGATCTTGGTTGGTTTGTTTTTTTTTTGAAAGACGTGCTAATTCCGCTTCTAACACATTTATGTTTGCATCTCCGTCATTTTTGAAGCCATGCGATTTTCAAAGTCAGCTTTCTTTTGGGATTGGGCAGGTGGCTCGTCAATTTGTATCCAATGGTAAGGAGCGTCGGCCATAACTATATTAGATGGTTCATGGAGGTTACACAACATTGAGGAACCATTCAGTAAACTTTTCTCCGTCTCCGTGGTTTTTGACGTAAAAGCCATAAGACAACCTTCGACAAACCCCTTAATGGTTCCTGTGTGACAAATTATAATCATTATCCAATCCATGGTCCAAGAAGGGCTTACAGTATGGTAAGCATTAAGCCATGTTTCATCCAAAAACACAACACGTTACCAATTCTCTTTTTCTTTTACTGTCCGTAAAAAAATTATCTTGCCATCAAGATATCAAATCATTCCATCAATATCTGCATCTGTATCGGAATCCAACGGTCTTCAAAATCTTCGTTCAAGAACTTTTCCCACTGAAAAATAATCCAGCTTCCTTCAGTACACAGTACAGTACAAACTTTATTCTTGTTGGATACGCCTTCCGTAAATAGTAGCCGTACACATGTCTTCGAATGACATCGGCATCCAAGCTATCAATGCCTATGACTGGTTTTGGTGTGTGAAGTTTATTTTCTTCTGTGCCAGTCTCGCCATATTTTTCCTTAGTTTTTCGCCTAACAGTTCGTTGTCCAATATTAAGCGCTTGAGCTACGCATTTAACCTCTGGCATTATAGGTAAAATTGGCCCTCCATTTTGAGATTCACGATCGAAATAGATACGAAGGCATAAACCCTACTCACGTCTGACTGTTTAAAACACAGAGGACTGTTTTAAGCAGATGTTGCTCGGCCATATCTACGAAATTCACAATAAAAGGCGGAAACAGAGCCCAAATTAACGAGCAAGGACCAAGAGTAATGCAGTATCAATATCTGAAATCCAAAGCTAGGTCAAAACTATTTCACAATCGCAGTGCACTCACAGTTTGTACTTTTCGAAGCGACTTCAAGTTGAAACTGCTTTGTTTTGCATTGAGCATTGACGTGAATTTGCTGGAGGTACAGTTAGAATCATATAAATATAGTGACGGTCAGTATATCTAAATATTCCGTTACACCCAAAAGTCAATTTATACTGACGCCTTCAAAGTGATCAAATAGTTCGTGCCATCCACTGTGTGCAAATATACCATGGCGCACACAACGCCATATACTTGTAACATACAAATCGCCGTAATGACTGTAACACCCAAAGCGCCGTCGGTAACATAGCATCCAAAGTATCCTAATTTAACGGAACAAATTATAAGAGTGAACTTTATTCCAAACGGTATAGAGTCCAAACGGGACTTAGTGACTTTATAAAGGATTTTTTATGTCCTAGAAATATGTATATTGACAATCACCTAGAAGAGTGCCAAGTTGTCAAGTATTCTTAACTCTTTTATCATATATATGACATACGTTTATTGTTTCGTCTGATTCACACCGGCCTTAATATTTTGTTTTGTTGAATGCGAGCTATAGTACTTGATATCACCCACGTAAAAGTGTTTATAGATGTTATAGAAACATACTACAATGAACATCTGTTAAGCTGAACGTCACGTAGCTTATTATAACTATTAAAAGATTTTTAATATAAAATGATATTGAAATGTATGTTTTCTTCGGTCGGTATTTGTATAATTTACAAATACCAACCGAAGAAGACATATACAAAAATATGTTATTTGAGAATTTAATACAAAAATCTATCTTGTGCGAACATTTTGTCATAAAAGAAGGTTAATCAACTGATTTAAAGGTGACGATACTAACAAACGGTTTTTTTTATTTAATATACATATAAAAAGATATGAAATGAAATGAAATGAAATTTATTGAAATGAAATGAAATTTATTATTACAAGAGAAATCTACATTTGTACATACTGTCCCCCACACTAGGCGCAGCCTGTCCTATGTATGTATTGAATGATGCACAAATATTTCAATGGCGTTTAATATATGTTCTAAAAACACGTTAAAAAGGTCTTATAAATCTTCTTCTTCAAAAAAGAGAAGTTTTTCAATTCATCGGAATCTATTCTCTATGTTCCTCGATAACTCGAAGACGCGTAGACCGGCTTGGAAAATTATTTTATAGTTTCAAAGGGAGTTCTTTCCAAACAGTCTTGTAATCATTTGGCCAGCATCTAATAATGGATTACTGAAGGTATCGAACGAATTATTGATATTTTAAAAATACAAACACTTTTATAGTTGCTTGTACATTTTCAGTACAAACTTCCTGATCCCTGGGGCTAATTTCCGCAAGATATTGCTTTTCAGGTTTTAAATTTTATACGGAAATATTAAAAAAAAAATTAATTCAAGTTACTTGACATATGATTCGTTATCTGCCTGTCCAAATACCGTCCAAATCGTTACAGCTGTTTCGGAGATCAGCTAACCAAACTAACAGACAGCTAGGCGATAGTTTTAAAATCGGTTCTTTGCTAAGCACTGTTTTATTATTAATGTTTATGAGTAAAACGCCCTAATTTTAGAAATAAAATAGGAACGCCAATGGCATTTATGTCTGTAAATATTGTGCAGCTTACTAGTGAGTATCCAGCTAAAATGTGCTGACATTTAACGTTAAAATTAATATCTTTATAAAGTAGACAAAACCGATTCGAAAACTTGAACTAAAAAAAATTGTGAATTGCATTTGTCTGCCATCTTTGAAAGATAATGCTAATGCTATGTACTGTCATCATCAGAAGAAGCCATACACACAAGGAGTTTAAAAAGAAGCTAATGTTCCAATGGTTAAAAAGACGTTGACTGCTACTTAAATATTTTTATTTAAACGGTCGTAATATCAAAAAAGTTGAACATTTAATGTTCGCTAATTTCTACACACATAACAAAAACTCATTTACTTTTTGATAGTCAGAAAGTCAGTTACATCTAAACACTGAATTAGTAAATAATATCTAAATAACTTATAGAGAGAAAAATAAAAAGCAGGAAAAGACAATAACATGATGAAGTTATTTAACGATCAGTTCGTATTCAATTTGCTCTTATAATAAAACTTGATGCCGTAAGAAATGAATTTAATTTAGAAGTGAAAGCGCTTTGAAAGTGATTGTTCATGAAAAAAAAAATCAGTTATTTTAGTTTAAAAAAGAAAATGTGGGACTGATTTTTATGAATATTTTATGTGATCACCTTGTTACAATATTATTTTAAATAAGATTTTTTTTTCGTTCAAACCTCCCTAGAAAATCACCGAAAACAAACATACGGTAGAATTTAGAACCTCCTCCTTTTTCGCATCTTTTTGTTAGGCTCCAGTAATTTTCATTTTATCTTACGCGTAGAAGCGTTCTAGGAATTAACGGAAATATTTTTAGGGTTTTGTGCCTTGATAAGAAAACTACACTCTCATATGATAGCGTCCGTCCGTACGTCCATCTGTAGCAGTTAGTGTGCTCCGGAACTATCGGACTGACTGAGTGAAAACAAGTCCTAGACCTATTATAGTCGGTGATGACTTAAATACATACGTAAAATATAAAATAATTTAATTTAATACACAACATACCTCTTATGTTATGCCCTAATTATTTTTTTTATTACTTAGGGGCTATATTTGAAATTGTATGAGATTTTTTCGCGTGTTATATCAATCAAAGGGCATATTGTAAAAGTGTCAAATGTATATATTATTTTATCGCTCTAATATAGCTTTGAATTAAATTTTAGAAAATACGCAAAAATCTATTAAAATATAAAAAAATCCATATTCTTATATTGCTTTTGTCATTATATAACATTGGAAACCCTGCATTTGCCCAGTTCTTTTGTAAGTAAGTGCTCTGGTTTTTACATATCTCTACTGGCCTTAACATAAGGCTGCAAAGACGCAGTCTATAGAGATTTGAGTGTACGGTATACAATTTGGATATAAAAATATTGCAGTCAATGGAACCATGTGTGCTGGAAGAATATACCAGAGTATGCTTAAAAATCTGAATAAACTACCATAATAATTTCAATAAATTTTAAACAATATATGTAAGGATGGCTTTAATCTAGAATAATGATCTTAATATGTTTTAAACCGTATTTGTAATCGAGGTACAGCAATGTCTGATCCGGTGTTTGTTCTTTTGTTAAGTTACCTCAATTATTATGTGTCGGATCGTAATGAAACAAATTAAAAATAATACTTGTTTTTTGGAAAAAACACGAAAAAACAGAGAACAGAACAAAGGACGTAAATAGCCTCTAAAAGAAATAAAATTAAAAAATGAAATAACAAATAACCATAAATTATGCAAGTTCTTATTTAATCAAAAATATTAATGGGACCACCTTGGAAATAAATTCTTTTCAATAAACAAAAATATTTTGAAAATCCGCCAATCGGAGACAACTAACGGAGAAATCGATGAACAAACATAAGTAATGATAGATTGATGGAAACGTAACGAGACAGACAAATGTAGTGACAAGTCTATAGTGCTTTCGAGAAGCGTCAAAATGGCTTTATTAGAATAAGGAACTTATATCAAGTAAATAGGTTTAATTTTAGCAGATTATATATAACTAAAATTTGTTTACTTACCACTTACTTACCATTGACTCTCAGGATGATGATATTTTAGAATCAATTTGTTATGATACGCATGAGGTAGTTATATCTAATGCTAACTATATATATTGTTGTAAGCAGAGAGGGATAAATTATTTTTAAGCTTTTTCGTTTCATATCTAGAGTCAGTTTGGTTTAAATATCAAAAGATTTCAAAATAAATAGGAGGTTTCATTGTTATTTTCAAACTGAAAAATTAACAATCAGTTCAAAAAAAAAATAAAATAAAAAAAAAGTCAACGCGTGGAATGAACCGCATTGGATAAAGACATTTCCTCGTAACGTTTCCCATATATTTACAACATATCTTGGTTACAATTTCGTGTCTCTTATATAAGTATTGTTCCAAAGTTGAATTATTTTCCTTTAACGTTTTCTATTGAGTTTAAATATAAGACGTAGAGGAACGATTTGTTCTAGTAAATCTATAGTCTCAGGCTCGTTTAAATAGTATTAAACAATTTTAGTATTTTGAACCGTACTGTTGTCCTAGATAAATCGCACGCTACGACTAGGATAAGTATATCTGCGTGATGGGTAGCAGAACATCGCTTAAAATGTCTACATATTTTCGGTCATTCAATCTTCCACCTACTTCGACAAGTCCACCCGGACCAGTATTAAATATCCAATACTCTCCCCAATTCCTCTGAGATTTTTCCTTTTTCTGCTTCTTGGCAAAATGTTGTCTTCGTTCTATCGAGAATTGTCCATCCTCCACAACGACCACCATCCACGAGGTATTCTGTGTTGTAAACCCAACGTCTGACAGTCATAAATTCTAAAAATATTTGTTTCTATTTCTACTGCTGTTACAAAGCAAAAACAAGACGGCTTACACGATTTTATAAACGTCTTCAATATATCGACATCGTCAAACTACAATTTTATCATAAACATGTAATTAATAGATTATGACTCAAGTTAAATTTGCAATATTGACTCCACAAGTTATATCTCATATTTGTATTTCTTGAAAAAATCTTGGCTACATTTCCAAGATTAACTGATTTCATATAGAATCGTATATTTATAATGACTTGACATAAATACGTCATGCTAATACGAGTTAGTAGTTATAGTCATTTGTAATAAAGTCTACTCTTTTAATGTGTTCCGTAATTTTTGGATACTTTGGATGCTACGTTACCGACGGCCCTTTGGGTGTTACGGTTATTACGGCGACTTGGATAGTTCTAAGCATATGGCGTTGTGTGAGCCCTGGTATATTTGAACACAGCGGATGGCACGAACTATTTTATCACACTGAACGCGTCAATATAAATGGAGTTTTGGGTGTCACGGTATATTTGGATATATTGACTGTCACTTTATATATGATGCTGACTGTAGTAATTGTGCTAGCCAGCGATTCTATGTGACGATCGCATTAGATTTCACTTTTAAAATTTTGAATTTCGAAAAGCAAATGCCGAGTTGTGTGGTAAATAAATACTTATTTCCCACACAACTCGGCATTTGCATTTGGTGTACACCAATAATTATAACTGCACGTCACCATTGACAATAAAGAACAGTAATTTGCTCCTTCAAATGTAGTTATTAATTAATACGAAACTTCATGAGTGGACAAACGTAAAAACGCCCATCATAGCAAGCGGTTATTATAGTTGCGCCCCGCGGTGCTACCTACGGTTAATTAGATACTATGAAGTGAATATTTTCAATTAATTTTTAAAATTTTTTTCTCTGCGTAAGAACCAACCTCGTACTTCAAAGAATATAAAAAAAAAGAATTAGGAAAATCGGTTCAGCCTTCACGATTATCATCGCGACGTCTATGACTGAGACTCCTAAATCTACTATGCCTACCGCTGTGACACCTAACGATGTGACGACTTGCCACGCCAAACGCCGCGACGCCTATCGCCAAAACTAGTACCGCTGCGACATCCAACGCCGCGGCGCCTACCTTCACGACGTCTATCACCGCGACGCCTACCTGTACGCCAAGATGCCGAACGCTGCGTCGCCTACCTTTGCAAAAGTACGTGTTCAATAATTTGCAGACCCAAACATTCATAATACAGAATTTGAAGAAAGATGCAACGTTTCTTTTTTGAAGCTAGAAAATTTGTAGATGAAAGGATTTTTGAAATTACATCTCAATTTAATGAAAGAAATATAAGAATAAAAAAATTATATTTGATTTATATCATACTTATCATACTTCTAGAAGTCTGTGACTAAAGAATGAAGTTATTTATTATACTTTTATATTCAGCTTTTAAATAAACTTTTACAAAACGGAACATAACACTTGTAATTAACTGACTTCAAAAAGGGAGAAGGTTGTGTTAGGGGCGTATTTTCTTTTACGACTAGTTGAAATTGAAAAAGAAAGACATTTCCTTTTACTTTGTCTAAATTTAAGAAAATTTCCTAATTGGTTTTACGTGTACAATATGTTGGAAATACGCGCAAAACGTTTATTTAGTATAGATCTTAAGAGAAAAAAACTTAAAAAAGTGTGTTACTATGCACTAGAGGCGTTACGCCATAAATATTGTGAAACTTCATAGAGGAAGTAGAATGTAGTAATAAACAATGAGCTAAACCATTCCATTAAATGGGCACGCTTTGTATGCAAAAATGTGATTGAAAAATAATTTTTGAGCTAAGTTTTAGATAAAAGTAACACAAAAGCTTTGAACGACACATCGAGAGTGCTTTGTTTAACATCTTCCGTTAGTAGGAGGACTCTCAAAGGAAAAGACAAGTTAGTATCTCGTAAATGCTTCGCTTTTAACAAAGTGGTGTGCGGATTGAAAACATTTATTCGTGCGTTAAGTGTTAGTGTGGTCAACGACTTCATCTTGAATAATGTTCTATTTAGTTTAACGTTTAGTACATGCCATAATTTTTTTATAGTGCTGAACAATTATATCCAACTTTAATTATTTGTAACAGATTACCTTATGCTGCATTAACCGATTTAAAAACTGAAGAAATTTACATTTTTAATTGTATGTACTACGAAGGTTTTTTGCCCATTTCTCCGCCAATAAATTTTAAAATAATAAAAAAAAATTATATAAAAGTATTATTTTTGTTATAATCAAGTTTCAAACCGGTCTCATAATTTCGTTTTCAAATCAAAATTGTGCTTGTTTATATTTCATTGCTTTTAAAATTGCAACAAAATATTATCTTAACAAAGTGGGTGGTTGCGTTACCAATCGAACTGACGAACAATAAAATTTAACTATTTTTACCTTTGATCCATTGTACCAAATATTTGACAGGTCGAGGCATAAAAAGTGGCCGTGTTTGTGTTAAATGTCTTTTGACAGCAAAAATTGTGAATAACCATCGAAGCAAACAAGCGAATACTATACAATACAGGTAATTAAATGCGTTCTTTTCCAGATTCTGCAGTTTCCTCCATAAAGACAATATTATCAGTAAATTTTAAATGTGTAATAAATTTGCCATTAATATTAATTCCCCTTCTAATTTCTTGAATTACACTCTTATGCAATATTCTCAACCTTCAAAAACTCCAGGAGGATGTACAGGAGCGGAGTAGTGCCTGCAGAGTTTTCCTCGCTTATTAAATCATTGTCACATGATGCGCCCACATTAGAAAGGATAATTGTATGTATTCTATATAGCTTAATTTTATAATGCATTGAATTGAAATTTTAATTTGCAAATATTTTTAGAAACACGCTCTATTTTTATGTAGTGCCCTTAGTTCTTGTAAAATTTACGTATTTAACGACCAATAAATGAATGTGACGACAGTAAATCATAAAATGCCGTACGTTTATATCGAACCTTTTGTCTTTTAAATAAATTAATTTAAGAAAAAAGCTGACAAGAGTGTTAATTTATAACAAGTTCCACAGACAAACTCACAAAATAACAAAGCTCTACTAGTACGCGTTTTTTAAATAAACACATTTTTTACATAATTTTTTTTTCATCTTTATATATCAATAAATACAACTTTGAATCCATATTTTATTTACCTGCAAGAAATATTGAAAAAGTTATTTTTCATTTTGTCATTATGTTAAATTATTTTAGATTTCTCAATCAATTGCCGTTATGCAAGTTCAACGATTTATGCGAGTCTGTAAAAATGATTTAGAGAACCAGGGCTTTTCAAATAAATAATATTTTTTTATCATGCGCATAGTAAGTAATATATTTTACAGATGCTACGTCCGTGACAGTGACTCTATATTGCGCATTTCTACATTTATATGAAATATGTTTTTGTGCTCCATTAATGCTATTTGAATATAGTTCGTGTGCTTTTTGATTTTTGATTAATGAATAATACAACTTTTATGAATGTATTTTATTCAAATAAAAAGCCAAACCTCACTGTAAGCCTCGTGTTACAAGGGAATTTTACATACATAAGTCACAAACACCCATTTACATATGGTAGTTTACATGCACAAACACCCAGATCAAAAAAAAAATCGGTTGGCTAAACAAATAATTATTCCAGGTAGAAGTTGCATTAACAACGATAGGCTTGAATCGACCTATACGTTGTGAGGCTGATACCAGGCCAGTCAGCATCTGTTGCAGCTATGTACTTCAGCGATTCTGCCATCAAGAACATATTGTCTTCGAAATGTAAATGTGAGATTTACTCGCCATTTATATTTATGCCCTTACCTTTCCAGTCCAATGTCTTAAACATATCCTCCGGTGCGCTTACAATGCTCATCGCTCCGCGTTAGCGTGTTCTATTCATATAGCTTGGTCTCTGCGCTAACAGATTGGTACTTTATTTTGATTTTCTTACTATTCAATTTTTTAAAAAATAATTTTGATCTTTCGCTTTATTTTTAATTTTATATCATTAATATGAACTAGTTTAGTCAAGATTTTCATTCAATGTTGTATCACACATTGAATGAAAATCTTGACTAAACACCCTGTAAAAATGAGGTTTATATTTAAACATTTTTTTATATACTTTAGCAATGTTTGCAGCATATTTGAATTTATATTTAGATTTCATTTACGTAACCATGATCGTGACTCACACTTCTGTTCTAAGCTCTAGTGGTTACCTATTCGACTTCACTGAAATGCTCATATCATTTCTCTTCTTTATATCATACTGTTTAACCCCTTAATCCATTCCTTAAGGTAAGAACCTTAAGGAACTTATAAAATTCCTTCATGAAACCCATTTACGGTCTTTGAGATTATTAGAAAATTTGTTGCTTGCTATTTCTCCTCATACAACTAACTTCATGGGACAATCAATGGCCCAACGTCAAGTAGTCAAGGTTTTGAATACCTTACCTATTTTAATCAACTTGTATAAATTACTATTTGTCGCTGACATATAAAAATTGCATCTATGTGTTTCTATATATTTAAAGTGTAGTTTTAGTGTATATTCGTTCTTCTATTATTAATGAGGTATATTATTCACACTTCGAATAGTTTTTATAGCATTTTTAATAGAAATAGCGAAAAAACCCCCTTACAACCTGCAAGCAAATATGTGAGCACACGCATAAGCATACGTAAGACACCTCCTTCCCATACGCACAAGCGCGTTCGCTCTTGTGCACGATCATGCAGACAAAACCATCAACAAGCGATAATGTTAGCAGGATCATGCAGAATCCCACAAGAATTGTATACTAAGGGCTTCCGACTTCCAAACAATTTATTGAATTCACAAAGATTTTTAAAACAAAACCACGCCTTATGAGATATAATAGAAGTCAAACAAAAGGCGATAATGAGCTTCTTATTACACATTAAATATCTCGCTGGGAAATTAACTTCTATGCTGGGGATTCAGAGTACCGGTTTGGGAAAATATAAACAATTTATTATGCTTCATTTAGAAAACTTTGTGTTGCTTTCACTGTGTGGCTGAGCTTTTTAATATTGAGCCTACTTGATATAATTACATAACATTACATAATTATATCAAGTAGGCGTATAATTATGTAATTACATATCAGTCATAATTCAGATTTTGGGCATTTCTTTGTTTTCTATCTTGTACTACAAATAATTGCCCAAAATCTGAATTATTAGAATTATATCAAAATTTATCACACTGCACACAGCCAGAATAATATAAATTATGCAAAATATCTACCAAGTAACCGTTTCTGCGTCTTTCTTTTCAATCTGATGACCAGTTGCTAAGACGTTGGCAACAGCGTCGCAAGTCGTGGTTTCGATTTCCACACAGAGAAAATATTTGTATGACCTACAAATAATTCTTTCTGATCGGGATATTTGCCTTTGTAAAATTTATATATGTAAGAGGCCCTTGTAACAC
>JAOCPS010330738.1:0-12742 GCA_025505425.1 Graphium colonna | reverse complement strand
CAAAAATATATTATTTGAAATAAATAAAAGATTTTTTCAATATATATTTGTTTCGTTACTTACGTATATATTGTCAAAAACACAAATTAACAATAAACAAGAATAGGGGTCTGAATAATACGAAGAAACAATTTACGAAGGGAACTTGATGTACCATACCAAGAGAGTGTTTAGCAAGTTTTAATGAGATGTTACAACAAACTTTACGCCTGAAGAATCTTAGAGTATTAACACAACTATAAGTACAAGTATTTCAATTGAATGAAATTAAGTATGTTGCAAATTATAATAATTGAAACCCTGGATAAGTTACAAGATAGGGAAAAGTATTCAAAAAGTTACTTCAATATCACATGTATCCGAAAATTATAAAGCTGTTTTGAATTATACGACATATTAATAGCTATTGCTAGCACCACCATTAGCACACATATTATGACTAGCATTTTCCATCAGACAAACCTCTACATTCAGCTGCAGTTTTAACTCGCGTATCAAACATTGATTGAAATCTGGTGCCAAAGTTTTCAGGCAAAGGGCTTCTGACTAGTCACCTGAATAATACTGTACAACTGGGAATATGATATAATTGGGTGATATGTAAAACGAAAAAGCTTTTGTTGTTTGGAGAAATATATTAAAAATTGTCCTAGATAATGAAGTGGGACCATTTACAGTAAGGGAAAGAAAATTATGGAAGATCGATCTTAAGGAAATCTTATAGCCTTGTTGAATGTGAAATGTAATGTTATAAAAGAGTGAAAGGAAGATGATCATATATTAAAAGGGTCAATAATCTTAGCAGGTACTTTTCTAAACTGTTATGAAAACTCTGTCTTATTTATTAATTCATGGAAATGTAAACGTATTCACCAGCTATATTTTGGGACACTAATGAAGTAAATTTGACATCGCTTTCGAATTTATTGACAGAATGAGCAAGCGTTACGAAATAACAAGAAAATTATTCCACAAAAGGAGACCAATACCGACTACCCATATAAAGTATTGTTCTCAGGATTTCGATACTAACAGTTAATCATAAGGGTGTGTTATTGCACGTTGTTATTGCGGCTGCCCGTAACAACGGGCGTTATATTAGGGTCGTAAACACAAATAACTTCAGTTTTCGGACCGAAAGCGGCACAGTACCTTACACGTTGCGCGTAAATCATTCCATTTTCATTGTTTTTTTCTTTTTATTGTATATATTCAATTACGTTCATTAATACAAATAAAATAATTGCTTCTGTTCCTTGTAGATGTTAATTTTCACTTTCAAAAGCAAATTTTCGGAAAAAATATTAGAACATTGAATTCGCTGATATAATACCGATTAAATTTATTGATCAATAATTATAAATATATTAATTGGAAGCGTCGGTAAAATAAAACAAAACTTGAAAGCGATATTCGTTAGGTAGTTTATTTTAAAACACAACTTTTATGCATTGTCGTGATCTTATTTTTATGTGAATTTTTCATGAACTTACCTTACGAAACATGAAGTATTTTTTATACTAGGTCTTAGGAGACTACAAAACAAACAGTTATTTGGTACATTTAAGGTGTTTATGTTAATATAAAAAACGTTTGGTAAAATTCAACCAGTTAAAATCAAAATAAAATAATTTAAATCAACAAAACATTCTCAAGAATAAGATGAACGGGAGAAAAACCTGAAAACAAATTGAAAACGATTTCAAGGCGGCGAGTTTCTTGTGATAACGGTCTAGGGTGACATTTGTTAAACGGGAAACAAAGAAAAGAAGATTGTTTGCGTTCCACAAGGGAAAAATATTTGTCGGTTATAATCTTTATCTTTTGACGAAAACCAAATACAAAATAATTATTTGACACTATATGTTAAGCTTTGTTTGGCGTCCATTTTTGTTTTTCAAATAGTATTTAACATAACTCGATGAGACATATCTATTGACCTAGATAAACTTAATATATTTAATAAATAGGACGAGCTTTATTGTTAGTCTTTCTTGACAGCTGTGTCGATTGTTGTTTCTAGAGGCTTTTTAGATTCTTTCTCGATTATCAGCATAATTTTCAGATACACTTATGATAGAAGCTAAAGAATAGTCTGATGAATCTTCAAATAACTTTAATATTTGGTCAGATCCCAAAAGATTTAGAGCACGATCACTTTTTTGGGTTGCAGCTGTAAATATAACTTTGCAATTCACGTCTTACCATATTTGGGACTAAAGAAAGGGATGAAAGAGAGGGGTAAACACCATTTCTTTCCATATGTTTAAAACGTTTCAACGGCAGTAAACTATTGACGATTAAGTCTACGGTAAAAATAAATGGTAAACTACTTGCGTTTAATAGGCAAAGAAGTATTGCTTGAACATTATTGACCCAAGAATCTAGATAAATTTTGAAATCAATAGCATTCGCGGTATATTTAATTTAAGTCAAATTCGACTGCTATAGTAAGTCCGGGAACGTGTTAAAAAAGAAACTACCTGGGTAAAGGTTTAAATTTTGTTTCCCGAAAGACCTTTCAACATTTACTGCTGCTTAAAACAATGAGACAAAAAAATATGCAGTAAAACGTGAATATTCAAGTTTCTTTGTTCGCTAACGTACTATTACTGTAATTTATATGCAAATTGTAGATTTTCCATTTTATTTAGAAAGCTTTGCAAACAGCACTAAAAGAGTTTTCTCGTATAACAGTAAGTCTTTGGCGACCGAGAGTAAAAGCTTTAGTAAGCAAATTATATTTTACAAGGATTTGTTAAGTTAAATGTTACAGTTTAAAATATTTTTTTTAAATCAAGGACAAGCTACACTTCAGGTTGACTACTGTACATTAACGGTGGGCCAATGTTCAGAGTTTTGGTACGTATAGCTTACATCCAACAGTAACTTAGCTTTATTTTGTTGACAGTTCTTTCCCATTTTGGCAAGCGTATAAACAAGGGACATTATATACTTGGACAAATAAACGATGAGCAGGATTGCAATACGAAAGAAAAAAAATGTGTTACCTCTGCCTATTAATTTATGTCGTAATTAATTTGAATAAATTAATATCAAATAAAAACAAAAGAATAATAAAGAATCAGTAGCATAAGATTGGCGTCTGAAAACTCAAACAAAGACGTCCACAATTCAGAATAGCCGCAAGACAACGAGCCCAATCTTGTCATTTGTGAAAGCAATTCGTAGCATGTATATATGCACTGACGCCTCAGTGATATTATTAGATAATATTAAATAATTGTTGACCGTTTAGAACTAAGGACTCTTTCAACTATAATTTATTTATAGTTATATAGTCCTCTTAGCAGAATTATAATAAAAAAAAATCAGCCAACTGCGTAGGACATATTATAGTGTACAAATGTACGCGCAAACTCATAACCCGATGGAATGGATATCCGAAACGACCGGAGAGAGCTTAGACGTATGCCGACTTTTTACATGCCCCTTTGACGCATGGATCATCTTTATTTTTAAACAATCAGGTGGCCGGCCCACATTGCTCTAACCCAACCACTAAACTATAAAACATACTAATTGTCCCCTCACGGGTTTCGAAACTACGACCTCCAGTTTAGAATGAAAACACTACTAATTTTCAATTAGGAATAATAAATTGGGCGATGAGAAAGTTATGTTTACCGTCGGATTTATTCCTTTATAATTAATATAAATTTCGATACGAATTTTCATTATTCAGACTGGGGTTTTTAAAGCTTTAAGAATATTCAAGTACAACCTTACAAAATGAAGAAAAGGAACCTTGTATTTGATAATCAAGTTTTTTTAACGATTTATGATTGTTCCATTTCGTACAAAATTTTAATTTTATTTAATAAACGGAAAAATATTACTGCATTATATTTGAAATTGTAATAATTGTTCATTTTTTATTCACAATTATATATTTTAAACTTAATAAAACTTTCCAGTAAATAAATTTAAGAACAAAATTACAAATACACTTTTACGTAAATCATAAAATACACTGAAAATTTTAATGACTTACATCCGTTAAAGTTATATTGTTAATATGAACGCAGATTAAAACAAAGCACTGTATTCTAGATATCATATACGAGTATTATAAAGAAACATTATTTTAAAAGTACCACTGCTGCGTTTCTTGTCCCTTTTAAATATGGATACTGGCATGATTACTACACAACCTTATCAAAAAAGGAGGAAGTTTCTCAATTCGATTTTTAATATTTTTTTTGTTCGTTCGCGCATATCTCCGCCATTTATGAACCGATTTTAAAAATTCTTTTTTTTCCTACCGGTATTCTTCCGGAATGGTTCCAATTTTTTTTCAGAAAGATCGGTTTAGTAGTTTTTTATTTAAATCGAAACTTTTCTCCGTCAATTATTAAACCGATATCAAAAAATCTTTTTTTTATATTATAGAACATTTTTGTAGATGATTAAATCGGTTTATTGGTTTGTTTTTCAAATTAAAAACAAAATGTAATGAAAAAACCGTTCTCACATTTCTCCGCAACTTGTGAACTGATATGAAAATATATCTTTTATCTGATAAGGCTCACTTTCACATTAAGCCTAATTTTTTTTTATTAAAATCGAATAAGTGGATTGTTATTTAAAAATCAAAATAACGCAGAAGATATGTTTCGAAACTATACTATTGAGGCGCTTGAAGTCGATTTTTGTAATTTTATGTAAAAATAAGTTGTTAGCTCGGTATGTTTATCGACATGGCGAAACCTCTTGACCCTCTAAACATGCCACTTTCCTAAAGAAACTACATTATCATGTCATAAGAGCATAGTCTAATACCTTATAAAATCATGTCACACAAAGAGCAATCGAGATGTAAAAACATTATATATATGCCTTCATTCAAATGTAAACTAAAGTTGATCAAACTCGGAAACTGTCATATTTAGCGGTCCAAAAAACAGCATGTTGGGACCTTTATTCTTTATTATTTTTGTCAATGATTTTTTTATTGCCTACTACTAAAATCGCTACTATTGAGTTTCATACCCCTTTTTAGCAGAATCTGCCTTTCGAACAAATGTATGTGTATTTTTCTTATGGACACAAGCGTCCAAGTGAATAAAAATATTTTGAATTAGAGTTTTAAAAGAAATTAATTCTGCATAGGTTCTTTTGAGCAAAATAGATCATATTTTGCTTAAGCAGTAAATTTTAGTATTCTTTTTAACGGAAGAAACTTACGGAAAGTGAAATTAACTTTCGAATTGAAAACTAGTAGTTTTGTAATTTTAATCTTTTACAAGCTTTGTAAAAAATGTAAAAGGCGAATCGAATCAATACACTTTTTTTTTCAAAGAAAATTACAAAAGCCGGCTTTAAACGCCTTAATATCTATACTTTCAAAACATATTTTCTCTGTTAATTTAATTTTAATAACAAACTACCAATCAAATTTTGATTAAAAAATTTGTAGGGTCATCAATAAAATAATAATATCAGCTTAAAAGACACCTTTTTAAATCAATTCATTAGTGCAGAGATGTATGCAAACATTCATACAGTTTGTTATTTTTATTTAAAAAACAAACTAACAAGCCGACTTTTTTTTAAATTTTGTGGAACTATGTACAAAGAATGCTGTATCATATAAAAAAAGGATTTTCGAAATTGGCTTGTAAATGACGGAGATACCCGCAAACATACACAAAATCGATTTCGTTTAAAACAAAAGTACTAAACCGATTATGCTGAAAATTTTATGGGACCATTTCAGAAGAATATTCTATAAGACAAAATCGGTTCACATACATAAAAAATAGAAATTTGATGTGTGATCTTTCCTCCGTCATTTTTATTAATAAGTTAGTTAATAAATGAAGTTATTGTCGTGTGACTGATAACCTTAATGCATTTTAAAATCACTCTTTACCTGAGTTCATATTTTTATATATTCATGAGTTATTATCGAATGCCATAATATTCGTATATAATTAAATAGTTGCCTTTGTTCTAACTTGAAAACACACTGCGATTTTCAGGTTCGAAATTTGTAGAAACATCTCATTAAAACTTGCAAAATGTTTTGCTCGAAGTTCCTCTTTAAATGGTTTCCTCATTCTATTCACGCAACTGCCAAGATTTAGTGTATTTTAAGTATAACGTTACTATTAAAGTGAATACAGTAGATTATTGAAATAATATCGGAGAATGCGAACGTGAGTTACACGATTTAATTAATTTCAATTAATTTTCCATTAATGTGATCAAGGTAAGTAATATACAACAAGACTTGAAAACCGGTTGGCGTATTGCTTAGACATTATTTGGGTACAAATAGCGGTATATATGGATATGGATCTGGACGTTTAGATAAATGGGTAATATATGTTAGTAAAATGCCCGTTTGTCACTAGATATTAATAAAAAAACACAAACGAAACCTGTAGAAGTTTTGAGCTGTACTAGGTTTATAAATCAACAAATTAAAAACGATTTGAGAGTACAGAAAAGGAGATATTTAAAAAAATTCTGATATTTATGACTATTTCCCCAGAGTATAGTTATAAGTTACACGGTTGTGTTACTTGAGACAATACAAATGGTATTAATACAAAAAACGGCCAAGTGCCGGTCGTACTTACGCATTAAAGGTACCGTACATATCTGTATATTAAAATTAAAGATTTTCGAAATTTTTCATTTATGTGTGCTATGAAACTTTGCTTCATGCCAAATTGCAAGATTCTAGGTCGACTAGAAGTATCCCTTAGGTTTTGATTCCCTTGCACGTAGTTCGGAGGTTCAAAATATGTGGCTTACATTGCTGTTTCTTTTGATAATGTTGACATAGAACTTTGATTTTGTTACAGCTTAAAGGTATTATAGACCTGAGTTATTGATATGTATTTCAATTTAATACTTGTACGTGTTCATGATAAAAGGCGTAGTTTGTTTAAAATTGCTGTAACTATTTTTAATAAATAACATAACTTAACATTTATGCTTTTCGCAATGTTATGTTTAAATGTGCTATTAGACGTTGCTTCGCACAAAATTTCAAGATTCTGAGTTCACAGGAAGTGAGTGTAGTATTGATTTTCTCACAGCTCTAAGGTAACAGTAGACTCAAATATTTGGTATAAATTTGAGTATGATACTTCCACACGTTCCTGAAAAAAAAAACGACAATTCCTTGTTCAATTAAATAGAAGGAGTTACATTAGTTGCTATTTTTTGTATTAATATTAGAGATAAAATACATTTTAAACTAATACACACAAAATATGCTTTAACTCGAAATAAAAAGAAAGAGAAAGTTAATCACAAATCTCTTATTTAAATGGAACCGAGTCATTATATTTGCACTAACGATTTTCCGAGGTTTCACTCCTCTTATTATATTGATCTGTTAGGTTTTTGAGAGTCCGGGTAACACTGCTTAAATAATTAAACAAAAACAAACCTTTTATTTTATTGTTATACGACTACCATTCTCATCCTTTTACATTTTTAAGGCACACACATAATAAGCAATACAAGTTAGTGATACTAGGATTTACTATATCAAGTAAATGAAAAATCAAAACGGAAAATAAACATGCATTATTTTTATGGCAGATATGAAATTACCCATAAAAGTTTAAGAAGTTAACTTTTATGATATATTTCTTTTATTTAATTTAAAAAATAAAGTCATATATTGATTTAAAGAAACGTTTATTTTCTATATGACGGAGTTTGGGTGAAAAAAACTAAAAAAGTTCAACCGAGTGGAAAACCTATTCCATTTGATGTTAGTTGAAATAAAGATTTATTCGTGTTAAGCTTATATTTTGTATGATGTTAATAAAAATATTTTTTACTGTTTTCATGTAGGTGTAATTTTTAGCACAGACAAAAACTATCGGTTTAAACTTATGTTTTTTCGTATTAACTCAAGCTCCTCCAAAAAAAAAACAAATACTTAACAAAGCTTTAATTATTTAGCTTTTGCTAAGCGTAGAAAGATAGCGTTTAAAGTAAAACTGATGATTGAAAAGAAATTAACATCTCTTTGTTATATTCATTTATAATTAAAATCCATCTTCATGTGGTCAAGCTTCGACCAAATTTTATTTTGAAATCCTCTCTTAAAAAATATAGTATTACTAACTGACTCATTGGTTTCACCCGCGTTATTTTTTTTGGATTTGTTCGTTTGAAGCTAAAGCTGCAACTATTGTCAATTTAAACTCTTGTTAAAATCAACCACCGCTAACTCTACCTGTAGTTAACATTATTTTATGTGATATATAATACATTAAGTACCATTAACTTTAACTGTCGTTAACATTAACCACCTTTAACTTTTACTAACGTTAACGTAAATTTCAATTACCATTATCTTCAATTGATGTGCTAGGGTCTGGTTAGGTGCCGAGAATCGAGTGTAAGTAAGTATCAGTGTCAGTGTAAGTGCCGAGTGCACAAAAAAAAAAGGAAATGGTTATTTAATATCGTTTCATCATACATTAATCTGTAGCAACATTGTGTTGTGATCATCATAGCTAGGACACTTAAAATGTACTAGCTTTTGAAGTTTAGAAATGTAAATTTCACTGCGACACTTTTTTAACTAAAAGTACTTAAGTTGAATATTTATTGATTAAATTACATGTTAGGATGTACCGAGAGAGAGACAGAGAAAGAAAGCGACAAAAAATCAATTTATAAAAAGTTTTTAAACAGCCGTTTTATTTGATTTAATTCTTCGCAAATTTGTAAACAGCAGCAAAAGTATACATTATTAATATCCTTTTGCCGCTATTTACAAATTTGCGAAAAATTAAACCAAATAAAAGGGCTGCTTATAAACTTTTTTATTAATAGTTTACAAGAGAGTACCTAATTTACTTTAAAACTAACCACAAACAGTTTCAACAAAAAATAAAAAAAGTACACAGGATTTGAGAGTGTCTAGCGAATTTACTTTAAACGCGTAAAACCCCTCGCATAATTACAAAACAACATTCTTGGTAAAGTATGTCGCTTATATGTCATATTTTTAGATTAACACTGCCGCTTTGAATGTTTCATCATTTCAACGAACTCAATGACAAAATGAAAAATTGTTAAATTTTCTCTATGAATTTTTTATATCCCAACTACTGTATTCTAGGTAGTGATTTCTAACTATAAATCATTCTTTATTGCGCTCACAATTTTTTTAACGATTTATTGTATTTTAGCAATAAAATGGCATTTACGAAAAGTATTTTATCATTTTGACCACGTCGTTTCACCGAGTTATTAGTACTCAAATAAAAATTGTATCTGTGTCCAGTTAAAATGAAGATTTTTTGTCTCACTTTAAAAAATATTTAATATAAAATTTAAGTTGAAATTAGGGAGTAAGTCAGGCACAATTTCACTGATCAAATTACTAACTGTCGCAGCGTTCTACGCCGTACTTTGTGGCTTGTAAGTAAACACGCAGAAAAATATAAGATCTAGCTACTAATTAACTAAACTATTTCATTGATATTTTCTATTTATAGTTGCTCCTTGATTTGCGGTTATCGGTTTAGCATTTGTTTATTCCTACAGTAGCAGAAAATCAACGAGAAATAAAAGTATGCTTGTAAATCGTTTGGTATGAAAGATTTCCGTAAAGATTGGTAACATCACGTCGGGTATCAGGGATAGGCGACAGATTGCATTAATACTTAACATTGCATGAACAGTTATGTATACATAAACAGTTATATATTATGATTAACTCATTAAAATTAACATTCTTTGTACGTTTTTACAGCTCTAACTTTACTTTTACGACTGCTCTCACTCGGGGAAGTACCACCGCTCCTCGGCTGAAAATAAAGTACTCGTGACTGTTTGAGTTGCCTGGTGGCTATTACTGTCATCTTCTTTATCTAATTCTTACCCAAAAAAATCCCTAATCCCAACTAATCCTACCAAATAAACTGGTATTTCTCATGTTCCCAGACTGACAACGTGCTCGCGATTCTACGGATATTGTGTGAATTGTTACTGTGTATTCTCACAGGCGACAAGATTGCTTAGCAACAGGTGAACCGTCTGCTCCTTTGTCATCCTTTCCTTAAAAAGCAAATACTGTCAGAGAAATTCATTATAATATTTTTGCATTAGCAAAAATTGCAGTTTTGCAGGGCTCGAAAGAGTTTTTAAATCTGTCACCATTAATTATGACAAGGATACTATGTCATGCATACTATGACAGTGTAAACAGTGTAAGATGGAAAAAAGGTCACCGATTAATAATTTATTGCAGTGTACGTACGTCACTGTGCAATACAATATCAAAGAAAAAGGGCGTTGTCCAATTTCAATAAAATTAAATTTTCGCACTATTTCTTTTGACGTTGATATTCAGTTTTCTATAACCCCGTCCCGGAAGTCGATCTAAAGTCATGAATATTGCAATTGTTGTATACACATACACCCTTGAAATTGCGACATATGCTAATCTATTTTAAAGTATGAAGAAATTTCAGAAATATTATTTAAGATAATAGTCAATTTTTTTTTTACTTATGACTGAAATAATATTCGGGATCTGGTATGCTAAAATAAATAGCTCATTTAAATCATTGCACTTAATGTCATAAATGTACTTGGATTTCTTTATTCTAAAATTATATCCACTAACCATCTAGATCACATATAGCAATAAGAAAAAACTAACGTACTATCAGACTAAAATATTATATTTATATCTGTTTTTTATGCTTATGATTTTACATATTGTGCAAAATATTTAACTACTCGTATTAAACAAAAGTGGTAAGTATTAAACGCAACAATAATAATAAATAATAACATTAAACAACAGAAACAGAACAAATAACATGTTTTTTTTTATTTTAAAATATTACCTAATTTTTTACTAATTTTATAAAATATGTGTAAACAATTTATTGTTTTTAATTATTTATGTTTTCTTTTTTTATTTTGTTATTATTTTTTTTTATTTTTAAACTATTTCTGACTAATTTACTTGTCATGTCATCTTTGCTAATACTCTGTCATGATTTTAATTTGTTAATAGGTAATTTGTTATTTTGGACTGATTTCTACAAAGTCAAAGGTATTGCCCAGTGTGATGGCCGTGAGATATTACGTCACCAATATATGCATATATGTAAATACGGATAAAAAATTACAATAATAAACAAAAAGAGGATTAGTTTTTTATTGAACCTATACTAGTGCAGTCAACACGTTTTTGAGCGACTTTTCAACATTGAAATGGTTTTGTTTTTCCTTTTATTCAATAATTTGTATAATTTGATATGGACTTCAACCAATAATCATAACTTTAACATGTACTAGATTGAAAGTAAAAAAAAAAAACAAGAAATTATTTTCGGAGAACTCAGCTAACTCTTTAACCGATTTTGATGAAAATGATATGGGACTGCCTTGTCATTACACCCTTTCAAAGAATAATGTAATTTAAAAATCGGTTTATAGCTTGCGGAGAAATTCGTTTACATGCATAAAAAAGGGAAAAAGAAATTATAGTGTAGTTGAGAACCTTTTTTGAAGTCAATTAAGGAATGAAAATAAGAATCTTCTGTTGTTGCCTCTTCAAGATGTTTCTGAAAGTACCACATTAAATCATCGCTATGGGTACATGTATGTAGTTCATAGTGACCTATTAGCAAAGCCGAACCTGAGTCGTATTCTTTTTTCGCTTGCATTAGCCGAGGCCAACATAATTTTTTTTATGAACTAATCGTTAGTTTAACCATAGATTCTCACAAACAAACTTAACTTATTTCATTTAAATTTTGCTACTCTGTTTACACTGTAAAATAAAACCAAAACATCTAACGAGATATCAAACATCCCATGAGATACATTTGAGCAAAAACATCGGTTTTTGGTTTATTTTACGTGATTCCATTCATACGTCTTGACGATCCGTTTGATTCCGACGTAAATTAAACCTAATAACAGTGGACTTATGTTTCTGAAATTATTCGTAATGTACGTATTAAGTTGAGAAAACATAGGTGTTTTCATTACGGTTCAATTTAAATTATTTATGGCAAACACCCTTAAGGGTATTTTACATCAAAACAAAAATACATGCCAAGCAAAACTTAACGTTTTTAGTGTCAAATAATTATTTTGCTACTGGCTCTTTAACAGCTAAAGATTTTAAGCGGTTAAGACTTTTCCTTCGTAGCACGCAAAAAGCTTCTTTATTCTTTGTTTTCCGCTTGACAAATGTTGCCGTAAACCGTTATCACAAGAAACTCGCCTCCTTGGAATCGTTTTCAATTTGTTTTTATGTTTTCTTCCCATTGATCCGCTTCAGTTAAATGTTTAGATAACATGAAATTATTTTTATTAAAGGTCGTTGATCTCCTGTTTATGATTTCATATTAATAGTTTCCTCCTTAATAAAAAAAATATTTACACAAAGGCCAAGATAAAATGAAGCAACGTCCATAATTCAAAGTTTATCTATTTACTTCATGATTTTAAATTGGTTTCTATATATTTTAACATTGTTTAGAGCTCACGGTAATCCAATTTTTTTTTCTGAATGACATTGGCATTATTCAGCACATTTTTTTAAATAAATGGGTATTTTTTCCTACTCTAGTAATTTTTACACACACATTGGAGTATTTTTTTATTTAGTTTTTACAAGTTGTCAAAACACACATGTCTAAATATACATATGCATCTATCAATTTGACAACGTTCCATCTGAATTATTCTCTAATCTAAGTTGGTACTA
>JAOCPS010330629.1:0-12744 GCA_025505425.1 Graphium colonna | reverse complement strand
ATATAAGTTTTACAGAGCGACTGGCATCTGACCTTCGCAACCCAAAGGGATAAACTGTATTCGAAGGATGGATTAGTTATCAGGACATTTGAAGGCACTGACCAGTGGAAATAACCAAAGAGAATAATTCCAATATTTTAATCTAAAAATTGTGTAAAGAATCGTTAATTAAAGTATTGGACACAATGACGGAAAAGCTCTCGCACCTGCAACCAGCTTTGTTGAATTGTTTTACCCCTTTGCAAGACAAGATAACACCGCATATTGCCCAAAAGACAGCAATTAAGCTACAAAAGCTAAGCCTGGAAGCTCTCTGTCATCAGCCGCAATCAGCGGAACTTGCATCCGTTTCCCCTTTTTATAAAATTTGGACACGTTCTTGGAGGCAACATAATTCTAGAGAGCACAAATAATATTAATTACTGATCATTTTACATAATAACTTATCTTTAATGAGTTACACTGGTTCTTCTTTCTTGTTATATTTCTTTGTCTTTACCTTATTTGTTTACAACGACCTTAGTGCGCTATATATTCTTATTTTTTTTTTATGGAATGGAAGACAAACGAGCAGTCGATTCACCTGATGGTAACCGATCCCGTCGCCCGTATACAAACGCAACATCCGGAGAGTTGTCAACTTGGGAGATCGTATATAATAGGTTTATTGGATAGGATTTGGTCGGGATTAAGGATTAGGAGAGGTTAAAAATAGGAAAAGACAAGGGTAGACATGGCCATCCGGCATCCCTAAAAGTCATCCATACTTCATTTTATGCCGATTTTATAAAAGGCGGTGTACTTCCCCGGGTGAGCACGGCCGTAGAAGTGTAGCAAAAGTTGTGAAAAGTTATTATGCTCTACCACCTCTAAATTAAATTAATTAAAAATAATAGCTGCAGATTTAGTTATTAATGATATAATGTAAATATATGATACTAACTAGACCCCACGGTTTTAGCTACGAAAACTTTCCTCATTTTTGTAAGATTTTTTATTGATTCTCGACTCCTTTTAGTCATAACTATATGATATATAGTCTTAAGCCTTCCTTAATTAATGGGCTATCCAACACTAAAATATTCTTTTCAATTTGGACCAACAGTTCCTAAGATTAGCGCATTCAAACAAACAAAAAAACTCTTCAACTTTAAAATATTAGTATAGGTGTTGTTTTCTTATGGAAAGGATGGCAAACGAACAGATGTTAAGCGATCCCCTCGCCCATAGATATACAACACATCCGGAGAGTCGCATGTGTGTTGTCAACCTAGGAAATTGGATAGAATAGGTTTATTGGATAGCATGGGGTCGGGATTAAGGATTGGGAGGGGAAAGGAATGGGAAAAGAAAAGGGTAGACATGATCATCCGGCAAGCCATAATTCATGCATACTTTATTTTATGCCGACTTTATAAAGGGTGGTGGTACTTTCCTCGGCGAACGTGGCCGTAAAAGTGCAGCGAAACCTGTGAAAAGATGAAATAAAATCGCCTAGTAATTCATAATAAAGCAACATTTAAGAAAGAACTGAAAAATATAAATAACACAAGTACTAATCAACTTCCAAAAATGGAATCAAAACCATCCTTAATTTTAAATATCAAAGTTATGTAATAAGTAAATGACATTTTATTTGTTTGTTTCCAAAATTATATCTTACGTGTACGACATTTGGTTTTATAAAGCAATATTCAACACGGGAAAGGTTATATATGACTGAGGGTCTTCCATAGAGAAGGAGGTACACGAGCAAGCAGCTCACCTGATGATAAGTGATCACCTCCGCCACTCAGAGGAGTTACAAGAGCGTTGCCGGTGGGAATAGGGTCTTTTGTTTAAAGTCCCTAAATTGTAATACTTTTGTCCACTAGGGTGCGGTAGTTTTTAAGACGCTGATTGTGATCAACACACTCACTGCGCCTTATACTCTGCACACATTAGAATGCTGCATAAATAACTACATAAGTAAAATTTTGACAAAATTACAAACACAAGTGGTAATCTTATTGTAAACTTTGTATGTTAATGTTTAGATAGCAGTAATACGTTAGAGTGCAATCGTCGGTCGATCGTTAAGTTAACCACCTATACTAATATTTTACCGTGACTATACTTAAAGTCTCTACAATTTTGTTTAAAGATCTCATTCACACATTTCTTCTTTGTTTCTTTTACTGCGACAGTGACTTTCTTTGTCCACAATATCTTCGATCATATCATCGTCATAAAAAATACAATCGTGGCCAAAAAACAGTTTTAAACAGCGATAATATATAAAGAAAATCTACCTATATTTTACCTCTTTTTTCATAATTGAAAATTTAAAAAATAAAGCCTGTAAAATTAATAAGTTTTTTTTAAATTTTGTATATAAATGTAGTTATTAACTCAAAGCCACTAAGAGAGAAATCTACTGTATCTAGCAGCAGTATTGACAAAACACTAACTATATAGCTTTTTACGAAATTCACGACGAGCGAACAGCTTTTATTTTTAAATAAGAAACACCTATAAAATGTTCCGTTCAATGCGGTTGATTGCATCAAACAATTATCGGAATTGTATGCGTCAACGTCAAGTATAGTTAACACTTCTTACTAGCACTGACCGGACGCAGAGCGCTGCACTATAATTAAAAATAAATCTGTCAAAAAAATGGCGGGAATCGCGCCAGAAGGGAATATGTCTTTGATGAGTTTGTCAAACAAGTGCGATGTGGAATCGCTCCGAAGTTTCGAATATGTAGGCAATTACTATTCGAAGGACTACAAATATCTCGGCCCGCAAGTTTTGCAGAGGGACAAAGGGTCAGACAGGCTCTATTCGTCGGAGGGGAACAAATTGGGAACTTGTAAATTGTTCGCGCGCCTGTGGCTTTCGCAGGTGATGAAAGGCTTGAAACAATTCCTATACGAGGGTTCTTTGCACGGAGTTAAGTGAGTTCGCTGTTAATATATTCCGAACAGATGGGTTTAATAAACACCTAAGTAACAAACAAGTAATTCAATTATTGATAATAAAGAGATATAAAATTTTAATGTAGCATTAAGGAAAACAAATAATTATGCAGAACACTATTCAGAACACATCACAATATTTTTTTGGAGAAATCCCTTGTTGGACAGCTTGTGATCTGGTGTGAGACCCAGTTTATGTCGGTCTGGCACCGACCAAAACTGCGGTGGTCATCATCAGTTGTAATGAGAACATTACAACCGATGACGACCACTACCACGACTATTTTTTTTGCAACGACTTCTAAGCCCAGCTAAAAAGTAGATTTAAAATGTGGATATGATCTTGGCCCTTTACATTCGTTTGGCGACAAAATCACACAAAAAGCCTCTCTCCGTGCATGGAGGATCTAGAAATTAAGCCCCTCCTTTCATCGTATGATGCCCACCCCCCCTTCGGAACAGTATGAGGGGAAGGCATCCCCCACATTCGACGCAGCAGATCCCCCGACCTGCCGCGTGTGGTCTAGTGCAGGACCGCGGCGTTCTGTGCACGCCGGTGGCCTGCGGAACGGCAGCTTTTGTCCGCTCACGCTCCCGCAGGGCATCTCTCCTGGCTGCCATCACTTCCCGTGCAAACGAGGCAACGGTGGTCCAACTCTGCTTACTGCCAGCCATCAATCGAATGACGGCCGGCAGCGACAGGTCCCGCCCAACCGTGTCCACAAGCGTAGCGCTTTGGGCGCCCCAGCCCATACACACAGCAAGTGTGTGCTCGGCCGTGTCCACGGCGCCGGACGCGTATTCGTGAATTTCAACCCGGGATCAGACTCAATCCCCACAACCTTCCACAGGTAACGGCCGAAACAGCCGTGCCTGCGTAAGGAAGTAAGTTGGCTCCCGATGTCTCGCCTCCACCCACTGGCGCCGGTCAGGGCGGATGGCGTCGACAAGCTTTTTGCTCGCCGAGACGTCCGCCAACGTTTACTCCCATCGCCAGAAGATATCGTCGCGACCCTCCCTACTCCAGCAAGCTTTTGTAGCTTGCACTAAGTGACCGCCAAATCCTCTTATCCCATTTTTGGTCGTGGAAGCTTCATTTCATTATGCTAACTTTTTATTTGAATCCAATTTGTTTTTAATATAACTACAAAGTTATATATTTCTTTTTGTAAAACGGTACCATCATATTACATGAACAAAATATTATCGTAACGTATATTTTATCTTCAAAAGATGTTTTATAAACATTTAAATGAACAAATAAACAAATACTTATCCTAATTTTCCATATAGAATCTTTCCACGAATAATTTACCCAACAGTATGAGGCCTTCAAAATTTATTTTTATACCGAATTTCCAAAATGTGGGACAAGAATGATTTTCGTACAAAAAATTGACAAAATCATTTAACAAAATAAACCCGATGTTGAGGACTTGACACCTTGACTATGAAATCGGATAAAATTACCTATAGAACTTTTATTTCTACAGGTAAAGACATTTTCCGGTGGAAGAGCATAACATTTTTTCATAGCTTTTGCTGCACTTCTACGGTCGTGCTCGCACGAGAAGTACCACCGCCCTTTATAAAGTTGGCATAAAATAAAGTACCCGTAATCCCGACTCCATCCTATCCAACAAACTTATTTTATCCAATTTCCCAGGTTCACGCACTCGCGACTCTTCGGAAGTTGCGTATGTCTATGAACGACGTGACCCTGGTAAGGGGTGAACAAAAAAGTGAACCGTCCACTTGTTTGTCTTCCTTTCCATAAAAAAAATGATAATAATCGAAAAAAAAATATACAATTACTCTTTAATTCTCTCCGAAATAAACATGAAAACAAATAACCACATTTTCCATACACAAATTTTAACCTTAGATCCAAAACAGATATCTGTAGGAACACTCAAATAATTTTCTCACTTAACGTTATCAGTATGCCTCGATTAACTGCACAAGCTTTTTCATATGTCGTTCAAATCGTCGTAATAGCATTTATAACTTTTATTGCAAGTTTTTTTTTACTTCATTGCTTAATAGGTTTGTAAACGTTTCAACATTAACACTGCACACTTTTGCGTTCGAATTACCTTTCCAAATTCCAATTTTAAAATCTTAACACCTAAAGAAAGACATAACTAAACGCAAACACACACGCACGCTTGAACACACAGTTTAACTACAACTTTAAATAGTTTAATATAATGTTATACCATACATCATATTTTATTAAAATAAGAGATAGGTCTAAACCTCCTGAACATAGTGAAAATAACCTAGTTAGGAAGTCAGTACTACCAAATATTACATGCATACGAGTCATATTTTATTTTAGGTCGGTTTTGTACACGAAGGGTTCCGTACCATATTTTTTAATTTATTTATATTACGGACGGACAGCGTAGAATAAGTATTAATATCCTGTAGGTGTGTAGTTTTAAATTGGATAAAAGGAGGAATTAGAATGAAAAAGCTGATGCTGCGTCTGATCTCGTTGAGTGGGAAGTCCGTCTCTTGAACTATGAAGGTGCATCTTTGCCTGCATATACATACACTTGTATGATGATAGCGAATTTTATTGGCTGATCGCTACTTTCTATTATTTAAATTAAGTCAGGACGATATCGTATATTTCTTTTAGGTTCCAACAAAAAAGATGGTGGTTACAATTGTTGAACATATTTAATGGTGTACGTATTTACCAAGTGTTATAATTCCAAAACGAATGTCAGATTCTGATTTTTTCTTTCCTTGGTTAAAATGTGATTATTGATAACATTTAAATATGATTTAAATGTTTTCAATCTGTTAGCAATCAATGATCTGATCAGCCGTTTGAAGGACTTCTACCTATTCCCATCGACTGTCAGCCTATTTTTACATTGTCCCACTGCTGGGCAAAGGCCTCCTCTAGATTGGGGGTAAAGGGCATAGTCCACCACGCGGCCCAAGTGCGGATTGGTCGACTTCACATATTTCAGAAGACTTCTATGATATGCAGGTTTCCACACGATGTTTTCCTTCACCACAGAGCACGTGGTAAGTCAGCACTTAAAATTGCAATTAGAAAATTATCAATTTCATTGGTTCCGGCATCGGCAATCGAGCTCAGGTTGGCCTCGAGTAAACGGAATTGAAGGGAAGCGCCCATACACTGAGCTACCACGGCTATAATTTTTTCTTATTTAATTATCAGTAAACCAACAGACCTGCTACTTTCAGATACATATTCGAGCCAACATTTAGCCAAAAGGAGAGGTTCATATGGATCATCATCGTCGTGATAAGCATACTGATATGTGCCGTGAACATCATCCAGCTCTTCTGCAAGTGGCACTCGACGCCTTTCGTCAACGTCATTGATTCTTTACCTACCCCCATTTGGGCAGTGCCCTTCCCCATGGTGGTGGTATGCCCACAATTACACGTGAAACTGTCTTCTCACAATATTTCTGAATTAAATAAGTAAGTATATTATAATCCAAAATGATAAATATGAATAAAATCTATTTTTAAGTAACATAACTACTCAGACATTTTCAACCAAAAGAGGTGAGATCCAACTTTATATGACTCGATCGTAACTCTTGTGATGTAAAACCTATTTTAGACACATTAAAAGATAATTTAGTATCTATTATGTTACTTAGCAGGGTGAACAGCAAAATTTGAACTACTAAATTATTATTTAACACATGTTACGTCTCAGATCTTTTGTTAGCCAAATTCAATAAGCGATCTAACTCTCACTTAAATCATTACTCGACAATATTAATAGTATTGATTGCACGTACAAGCTTGAATATTGCTAATTTTTTAAACTGATAACATCGAAACAAGTTAAGAGTTTTCTAGTTGGTAGAGCATAACATCCTTTCACAGCTTTTGCTGCACTAATACGGTCATTACACATACACAGTCGGCATAAAATAAAGTGTGCATGACTTTCTGGATATCCGGATGACCATTCATTCCCTCTTCATTTCCCACTCTTTTCTCTTCCTAATCCTAAATATATTCTCGGCCCGTCGTATCCACTAAATGTATTTTCTCCAGTTTCCTAGGTTGACAACGCACACATAACTCTCCTCCAGATGTTGTGCGTGCCCATGGGGGACGGGATCACTTAACATCAGGGGAACCGTCTGCTCGTTTGTCATCGTTTCCATAAAAAAAATAAAAGCTTTAACACCATACCATCCTAACAATTTTGATTGGAAAACACAATTCCAATCAATCTTTTATATTTATATCTTTAATTGGGATTAATTTCAGTTTGCAGAATTTCTTCGCGTCTCTAGTATGTCCCCAGATGTCCCATAAAAAGATAGCCTTGGCACAACGCTTAAGCCCGGCAGAGAATGTAAAGATGATGGAATTCATTCTAGAGGTAGGTGGACGATTTATTCACATTTAACTTACGCCTCTATTAAAAACAAAACGCCCGAGACTGTGCCCACATTAGTTTAATCCTTACTTTTTATATTAGATTTTTCAGGGATCGTTATCCCTTTTCTTGGTGCCTTTCACTTTTTTATTCTTTATTAATCATGTTGCAACTTTGTTCATGGTAATTAACCAAATAGTAATGTTAGATGACCGAATGAAAATTGTTTTTCCTTCTGATACCATATTGTCAATGGCACATTAAATACTCCTGGCAATGTCCATTTTTCTCAAATTTTATACACCATCTATTAGCAGAAATTTTACTAAATTATTTAAAAAATGCATTAGCTTTAAATAGAACTGAACATTTCTGTAATTTTTAAATTCTTCTTAACACAATTTATGTAGTATGTTTAAAGCAAAATCGTATAAAGTTACTTATTACTTCTTTAGCATTTATCCATTTTTATTCGTCTAAGTCTACTTCAAAATTGCCATTTACAAAGAATTCGTATAAAATAAACCATTATTTCGATCTACTGTATTTTTCCACTACTCCAGGGTTCACCCAAATGTACAGATGTGATTAAGTCGTGCTACTGGAAACCAACTCACGACCTAGAGTGGTTTGCTGATGAATGCTGTGAGAAAATGTTTAAACCGATCTTCACAGACTATGGGTTATGCTACGCGTTTAACAGTCTGCCGCTTAATGGAATGTATGTATATTTTCGTGCCATCAACAAAACTATTGAAAACCCTATGTAATACAATAAAAAATATCACAACTGTTAACATGAGAGCTAATTATTTTTGGTCATAGGTAAACATACTAAAAAAATATTTAGAAAAACATATTCACCATTTTTTAATGAACACCCGTTTAATTATATTATAACATATTTAAAAACACGAAAAACTGACTACTTTGCTTATATACGTGAATTGGATATACTCCCGCCTCCGTAGCCATTGCTTCGTGAACCGGAGATATACATTTACTTTGTGTTGTTATTTCTTGGTTGGATTAGGGCAATGCGGGCTGATCACCGGATTGCCTAAAAAGAAAGATAATCCACAAATTGGATGGGCATGTAAAAAGTCGGTCCCGCGCCTGATCTGTCTCCGGTCGTGTCGAATATCTGTCCCATCGAGATATAAGAGTAAAGGAACAAAGAGTACACCTGTGTTTGCGCATACACTTGTGCAGTATATCTCCTGAGTAGTTGGCTAATCTTAGATTGGATTGGCCATCGTGGCCGTAATTTGGTCAGGAGAACATTATTTTATATTGCTTCCAATGAGACTTTTTCAAAGATGGTGGTTTGCATCAGAACAACCGGTACATTAATATGTTAAGTGATAATGTCGCCCGTCGAGACTTACGTGAAATTGCAGGTGAACCAGTTTAGCAGAAAACAGGTCTATGGGTAGAAAAGAAAGAAATATTTAGGATTGAGATAGGAAAAGTAATGAGAAAGGAAAAAGATACAGGTATATTCAGGAACCAAACAACAAACCCTAACTGCCCAACCAAGTGAGCTAATGAGTGAAGCAAGAGCAGTAAGACATAGTAAGACAAAATAATTGTGATCATAATTCACAGGACCAACGCCACATTGAATTGGCAAAGGACTTTCAATCAGAACACTAAGCAGATACCATTAAATTGGAGCTTAGACGATGGCTATCCCAAAGTGTTTCCTCCAGACCCCAGCATGATGCCATTAAGGGTAGTCGCATCGGGAGAGGTGCATGGATTAGGGGTTGAATTGTATTTAAATACAAGCGATCACCAGTTCGAATGCGATGGAAACAACATAGGCTTTAACGTGAGTCATGCATAATATTCGTATCTTCACTTCTTTTCATCTTAACAACCTTCCTAATGTGATCAAGCGCTATTGTGCTAGGTACTCATGTTATGGTGTACGAGTTTATGGATGACGTTAATTGCTTCTTGTTAAGTGAGTTTGTTGGTTTTCCATATAAAACGTTACGTACTAATCTTGCTGAACTAATTGACCAGTTTTGAACCTCTTAAAAATGAGTAACTTAAATGTAGATATTGGTATTTTAAGGGGATACATTTATCCATATATGTATCGCTTTTGCTTAGGAGAGAATACACCACTCACTCTCTGCTATTAAAACAAACTATATTAGCTTCAAATAAAAATGGCTGCTGCACAGAACAGAAACAAACCACTTTGGACATTCAATTTCAAGATTTTTCAATTAGATTGAAGAGCTCCTCGACACGACAAGCGCTTCTAGTGAAATTTAATTTTAAAACGCAAATCCACGTAAACTATTACAGTCGACTCATTCAAAGTTATGCCGGGAAGAAAACTGAACAGCAGAGTATTGTATTATTTATGTATGTTCTTATGTACCTGCTGTTTGTTTATAGCTACGAAATACTGGATATCATTTTTTTACTTAAGAGTTATGTTATTTCATTACTGTGTATATATCAAAACAAGGACTAAAGTATGTTTTTTAAAAACATTGGGAACCCGGTTTAGAAAAAGAAAAACATATCCAATATTAGGCAATAATCGCATTATAATTCGTCGCTTGCGCTGGGTCAGTCACCGATCTATGTCGGACGAACAGCTGGTCAGACGCCCGCTACTAGCTAATTTTAGTACATAAATAGGATGACAATGAAATACCGAATTTTAATATCGTTAGTGACTCAACCATCACCGGCATAATCAACGTTAATATAATATGATTATAGAAGATGAAGTCAATAAATTTCTAGGTCCTCATCAGTTCACCGACCGACCATGTGTACACCAGCACAGTGCTACGCTTGCCAATGAATAAGATGACCACTATCGAAGTGTCACCTACCACTTATAAAACTGATTCCGCTCTCCGTGCCTTACCGCCGTATGTAAGACAATGTTTCTTCCAAGATGAGAGGAAATTACAATTCTTCGAGTTGTACAGTGACAGCAACTGCAAGCAGGATATGTGGATACACGAAGTAAAGAAGAAATGCAACTGTGTGGTCTTCAATTGGCCAAGTACGTTTATAACTTTATTTGATATAAGTATCTATTAAAACAATAGCATATTTTCAAATTTTGCTCCCTTTATCCAATACTGTCACTATGCTAAAAATGAAAATTGTGTAGGCGAGCTGTTTTAAGATTTGAAAAATGGACCAAATGTTGATATTGACGCTGACATCTAGGGTGCTATCTAGCCTTTAAATTGGGGATTAAGGTACCTTATAAGTGCAAATAGGAGATTTTCGGTGTGCGAATTAGATAACATTGAAGACAGATTTTTGAAATATTTGGTATTGAAATGAGCGTGCGAATTGTCCCAATTCTAGGCAAAGGCCTCCTCTAGACAAAGGATATAGGATATATATCTAAGATGAGCAAACTTCACATCTCATCGCCAGGAATCGAACTCAGGTTCACTTCGAGTAAACAAAATTAAGGGCGAGCGCCCAGACAGTGAGCTGCCATGGCTCTTACTTTGCTATTACTTGCCATTATTCGATAAAATTTTTATAGAAAACTAGAAAACGAATTGACGTTTTTTTTATCTTAAAATCTCTTATACAATATTCCTTAAAGCCGTGGTAGGCCGACGTCCGGCCGTTCGCCGTTAAAACTGTATAATCAGTTTGAATCAGAGTTTAAACCTCGGTGCCGACACCAATAAAATTGTTAAGTTTCCAATCGCAATTGAAAGCGCATCGTGAGGAAACCTGCACGTCTAATAGATCATTTTGCCGCATAGATTAAATCCTATAACCTATGTTTTAAGCCTCTGGCACAACAGCGGGACGCTAACATAGGCTGTTACTTTAATTTTAGTTTCATATAATTCCTACTATATACTCAAAAGTGAGAATTTTTTTTTGACGATTTTACTTCTCAATCGATCATTATGAATTTTTCTAACTCGTTTTAAGGAGTAAAGAAAATGTTATAGGGTACCTTATTTTCATAAAACAGCAGGTACTGTAACCAATAGGAGAAAAAAAATTAAGGTAAGCTTTCAGATCACATTGGATATAATCGAATAAATTGTAACATGGAATGGAGTTTAGAAAAATGAGAAACAGTCCTGGGAGAAAAAACTAAAAATAACTTTTTTATGAAATGAACTTTCATTTAAATCTAGTAATATAACAAATAAAAGCCAAAATGTTTTGCTGTTCTATAAACTACGCTTCTTATAAGTTATTTCAAAATTCACTAGGTAGGTAAAAAATGGAAGCATTTTTAACACGCTTTTATTAGCTTCGCCTGTAAGTTTGTTTGCTTGTTTGTAACCGACTCCTTTGAACATTAATTTGACCCACTTTCCGCGGATAGATTTTATTCAAACTTTGCAGACTTTTCAGGAGCCGATGACATTACAATAATTTGATAAGCATATCCCATTATCCTGACAAGGATCGCCAGGTCTTATAATTTTTTACTTTTTAGTTCGATTTCTCATTAAAGCATGTTTTTTTTAGTTTCTTAAACTATATTTTGTTATGGAAAGGAAGACAAACGAGCAGACGGTATTCCCACTCCTATCCCCTCCAAACCCTTTTTCCACTTCCCATTTCCCAGGTTGACAAGGCACTCGTGACTCTTGGGATGTTGCGAGTTTATACGCGTGACGGGATCGCTTAACATCAAGTGGACCGTCTGCTCGCTTGTCTTCCTTTCCATAAAAAAAAATTTCACTTGATGGTAAGCGATCCTATCGCCCAAAGACACACGCATCTGGAGAGTCGCGAGTGCGTTGTCAACATGAGAAAATGGATAGAATAAGCTTATTGAATAGGATGGGGTCAGTACTAAGGAATTGGGAGGGAAAGGAGTGGAAAGAGGAAAGTGTAGACATGGCCAACCGGCATCCCCAAAAGTCATGCATACTTCATTTTATGCCGACTTTATAAAGGCCGGTACTTCCCCGGATGAGAGCAGCCGTAGAAGTGTAACTAAAGCTGTAAAAAGATGTTATGATCTTTCTACCACCCCTACCTTTTAAAATTATTTTGGTTATGGTTATATTTTGTCTAATATAAAACACATCTAATGTAGTGCCTAAAAAGGATGTGAACTGGAGCTGTGAACAACTTTTTTTCATTTTTCAGGGATATTTATTAGGGAACCTATATGTTCTACTAAATCTGATTTTCAATGCATGGTTGGTGTAAGAGGTAAGACATATCTGTAATCTATTATATGTATAAATTAACGAATTAATTTTTGAACACAAATAACAAAACCATTATTTGATAAAACAACATCAAATCAGAATTGATAACATTGTTCTTCCTCCTTCCTCCTAGCCTTATTCCCAAATTATTTGGAGTCGGCTTCTAATCCAACCAAATATTACCTGAATATCAGTTTTT
>JAOCPS010330300.1:0-12746 GCA_025505425.1 Graphium colonna | reverse complement strand
TGCGTGCGCTTACATATTTGCTTGCAGGTTGTTAGGGGATTTTTTCGCGGAATATTGCTAATTAAACGGTCTTATAGTTCGCCAGTCACTTGAAAGACAAAGGCAAACTGGCTACTTAAAATTATGGCGTCCTTAGCAGAGCGAGGCAGTATTTTCAGCCACCCCACCGCGTACAGCTTTACGAAGTGCAAATTTGGCAACACATGAAAACCTTCTTCTTCTTCTTTATCTTCTCTATAAGATAATATATAAAAAGGTGTTAAATGGATGACTCGCCCAGGGCGCCTAGATGCATAAGGCTGGCCCTGCTGTTCTAATTCATATTGGTCCCGACAACAACATCTAACGCAGGCTTTTTTTTATCGCATCTACTGAAATCATTCTCTTTACTAAAGCCTGCCGCATACCTACAAAATGTTCCACAAGGCGCACATGTTCAGTTTTTTCCTTAGAGCTAAGTCGTTTGTATGCAATACCCGCATTCTGAAACTGATTTGGAAGCGAACTTTATGTCTGCGCCAGGCCTAAAGGATTCATGAACTAAGTTTAAAAATTTGGGGCTGCCAGTGCCAGCATATGAAAACAATTTAGTTTCAAATTACGAATTACTATTTATATTCTTTAGTATTTGATCATATTCCAGTACGTTTTTGAGTTGGTTGTTTTGTAAAAAATTTTATGTGGTCACACCATTTCAATAATTTTCAATTGGTACGGTCATGAAAATTTAAAAATAAAATGCAATTGGTTTGTGATATTTCTTCTTCTTATTTTTAGTAGAATGCTCCATCAAGAGTAGCTTGCAAATGTCAGGCTTGAATAAAATAGGTGATCAGAAATGGGATTGAAAAGACGGAAAAGTAGAGGATAGGAAAAGAAAAAAATATAATTATAACCTAATTTTAAAAAGGGAGAGAAATTTGTTCAGAACTTTGACAAGAGGGGTTTCAGCAAATGTGCGAAGGAATGGGATATGAGTGGGTTCTGGGTCAGTCGACTAAAATAGTTAAAAAATATATATGGAGATATAGTTCTCAATTTGCACTTTTCGAAATTAAAGATAAAAATATGCGCACACCCCTGACTTTGTCATAAAAATTATTTAAAAATGAACGAAAGATTACTCTTTTGAAACACTGATATATAAATATATATCTACCTATCTATCTGTTTAAAAATTAGGAAAGTTTAGTAAAAAAGTGAGACACTATACAAAATTAGTAAAAAAGCGCTTACACTTTTAAAAAATAGGCGCGAATAAATTTTGCTACTGTACAAAAAAGGCTTTTTACTAAACTTTCCTAATTTTTAAAAAAATAGAAGGGACATATAACGCTTGAAAAACGTATACGCAATGCTGAATCATTAATATATTCAATAATTTCATGTTCATTCGTGTCCTCGTGAAATACTTGCTTTGGATTTAAAGCATATTTATTTGCATTTATCATCTACAGAGAAATTTGTATTGTTCGTACTTAGTAGATAGGAGGTGGCGCGGTCAAGTGGGGGGAACTATCGCACTACACACTGATCCGGTGAATTATTATTGCATATCCTTAAATAATTATTAAACTTATCGAAAATCTATGATGTAAGCGAATTATTTAGCAAATGTGCAATTTTTTTATGCAATGACATTGTCGAAATATGCATTATTAATTGATATAACAGTGTTTCAAAAGAGTAATCTTTTGTAATCCTTTAAATATTTTTAATAAAAAAATCAGTGGTGTGCACATTTTTTTTATTTATAATTGCACATCCGGTTGATTACCTGAACGAAGGACAGAACAATATTAGTAATTATCTAGACATATATATTTTAATGACGTAATACATAAAGTTATTAGAGACAATACAAACAGATCGGGCAACAACAATACAATAAATATTTAGGAGGTAAAAAATTATATATATGGAAAATTCATAAAAGGAAAATATCAGAGCCTTATATTATTTATGGTTATTAATTTTTGCAATACTTTGAGGGAGAAAAGTTCTGAAATTGTAAGGAGAAATGGGATATTGATGGGCCTAGGGAAATCACAGGGAAGAAAATCATAAAGAGAGACTATTAAATTTGGACAAGAGAAGTATAGGTGCTCTAGTGTGCCCTAAGCCAAGCCATATTCACAAAGCGAATGGTCTCGTATGTGTATTTTGGCTAAAAACACTGGGGAGCAAACATGACCCAATCTAAGGCGCATTATAGTAGATGTTGTAAATTCATCCAAGGACATATATTTGAAGAACCATGATCTTTGTGTTACATCAGGATGAATGCTACCATAATATTTCCCTTTTAAGGTTCTTGTTTGTTGCCACTACTTATTCCAAGATTCCATTAGGAGTGGCTTAGCATGGCAGGTAAAGCCTATCTGTGTTGCTTGTTTTCCATAAAAATCTAAGATGACTATCAGTTCACCAGTAATCACGGAGCATTCCGCGGGATATTTGAAGCTAAGGACGACACTGTTCCTTGGAATAAATACAGAGGCACCAATAGGGGATTTTTCTAGTTTTAATGCATCTGCATATATTAAGGTCCAATCTGGCCATTTACTCTCTATTATTAAATGAAAATGATGTGCATCTATACAATTTTTGTTCAAGCCGAAGTATAAGATTATTTTAGGTTCGAATAGTAGGGCATCAAAACTAGTGAAGAAGAGGCAATGGTTGCTTAATTGAAGAATAGGAGATGACAAGGATTTATAGGCATTGAGGCTATTAACCAACAATGGGGAGAATTTGTTCTGCCAATATGGGCAAGAACCGATGGAGAAGGATAGGAGATGAAGGGTTTGTAGTACAGGATGTGTAGGGTACTGAACAGCGTTGGAAAAGAATCTGTCAGCTAGAAACTGTCTGCAGAGACTTAAAGGACGGTCAGCACACTCTACTTGGAGGGCATTTATAGGAGAAGATTTCATGGCACCTATGGTTATTCGTAGGCATTTAGATTGATTTTTATCTAACTTTTGAAGCGCTAGTTTGCTGCACGGTTCCAAGATAAAACCGCCATAGTCAAGGTAACTACGGATTATAGCATTATACAGGATTTTCTGAGCTAAAGGGTAGGAGCCCCAACGAACTCCTGACAAAGCTCTTAAAGTGTTGGAGTTTTTTTCACACTTATTGTAAACATACTGTAGACGCCAGTCAACTTAGAGTCTATAATAATACCTAAAAAATTTACTGAATTTTCAACTAAAATAGTCTCATCAGCTACTGAAAGATTTATTGGAGGAATATTCCGTTTGCGGCTAAAAACCACAGCACGACATTTTAGAATTGATAAGCTAAGCCATGATTAGCAATATATATATATTTAAATGGGAAAGAGTGGAATTTAGGAGTAAAGATCCTTCTGTTAGGGAGGAGCAGGAGTATAATACTATATCTTTTGTATATTGCAAAATTTTGCAAAAAAAACTGTTGACACTTTTATCAATGTCAGTAGTATATAAGTTATACAAGAGAGGATTTAAAACAGAGCCTTGAGGAAGACCCTTCCAAACGAGACGGGAAGGAGAGAGAATATCCTGGGAACGGACACAAACACAGCGGCAAATAAAAAAATTAAAGACAATTTTAATCAGCCTCGCAGGGATACTCAGATTAAGAATCTTCTGTCTGAGTAGTGGAAGCTGAACATTATCATAGGCAGAGGAGATATCAAGGAAAACCCCAATAACTTGCTCATTTCGAGAGAGATATAGCCTAATTTCAGATGTGAAGATGCTGAGACTATCCATATTACTCATGCCACGTCTAAACCCAGTGTTTCAGAGCAGGCCTCTGTTCTCCATTCTAGTCTATTTTTAACAAGATGTTCTGGCATTTTAGCCATTACAGACGATAGAGCAATGGGTCTATACGATGAAGGATCATTAGGGGATTTATCTGGTGTTAAGATTGGAATGATTATTTGGTTTTTCCATGAATCTGGGATATGCCCAGATAAGAAAATCTCATTTAAAATATTTAGGAGGAACATTTTGGAATGGTATGAAGAGTTACGTATAAAAGAATAGGAGATACCATCTACACCTGGTGAGGAATCCTTAAGGTTGTCAAGGGCACAGAAGAGTTCAGGATAAGAAAAGGGATTATGAATTTTGTCAGAAGGGGAAGAAGGGAGTTGAGAAGGGAGAAGGCAATCATAGGTGGGGGCAAAGGGGAGAGGGGGGCTAGTTTACATATAAAATCTTCTAACCAATTTTAGGGATCGTTCGATGACATTTTCTTAATCTATAAGAGATCCCCGGAAGCGTTTTTTCCTTGATAAAATCCTCTTTGTTCTAGCACAGATCTTTTTAAATTTAAGGTAATTCTCTATGGTGAGGTTGTTGGTTGTTGGTGGTCTTTCGACATTATTCCTCATTTTAATAGACTGACAGTGATTCGGAGTCCCACCAGGGAGGAGAAGGAAGGCGACTGCAAAAGTTCTTTAATGGGATAGATTCCTGAGCTGCTGCAATCAAGCATGAGACAAAGTCATTGTAAATGGTTAGGAAGTTTAAGGAGTTAACTGAAGGGAAACAAAGTATTTTTGAATCTAATGTATTTGCCAATTTCTGTCAGTCAGCGTCGGAAAGTCTTGACCGTTGCAAAGAAGGAATAGTGGGAGGAGGAGATGAAGATTGAATAGGTTGGATTAAAATGGGGAAATGATCACTGACATATGAATTTTGTAGCACAGACCATGAAAAAGAGAAGACTAGAAAGGGGGATACAAGGGATAAGTCAGGAGCATTGTCGTTTAATGTAGGAGATTTTCTTCGAGTTGCAGATCCGTCATTAAAAATGCGAAGATTATTTTCGTCTAGCAAGTCGAGAAAAAAGGGGGTGGCAGTGTCTATGGAATTAGACCCCCATATGGTATGGTGGCAGTTAAAGTCTCCTAGAACAACTAGAGCAGCAGGAATAGCTAGAAGAATATTATTAATTCGGAGATGATAATACTATTAGGATGAGGATATATTCCTCATCCTAATAGTATTAATAGCAGGATACGTAAGAAATAATTTGAGCTTTAATTGCTACTATTTGAAGGTTACAACTGAGTGTAGGGATTGGGATTTGAGAGAATGTAATAGATCTTGAAATTAGGAGGGCGCAGCCTGCTTTCCTATCATCCCTGTCATCCCGGAGGCATGAATATGCTGGGGATTTACACTCTATCTGGATCCTATTTCTCCCCAGAGCCTTTATTCCTCCCACAATGCCTAATATTTTATTTTTGTGAATCAGTTGTGCAAACTTCAATAACCTAATAGATACCCCAGAGGACAGATCGGGGACAGATCTCGTTACATGTATAATAAATGGCGAATTGTCACATTTAGTGTATCCGAGTTTGGAGTCGCTTTCATATCCCTTTTTTGTGTAAACCGACTGATATGAAACGGAGGTTGGAATATTTTCTTGGTCGGGCAAATAAATGTCCTCTGCTGGACGTTTACGAGATGATTGGCTTGAGATAGGGGATTCAGAGCATGCGATCTCCATCGTTATATCAGGAGGATGACCTCCACCCCCATCCGGAGGTTTGTCATCCCCAATTTCCCACATTACATATGAGGAGAGAGGGAACTTACATTTTAAAAACACTTACCAATAAACTACTAAGAACTTACACCAAACAATCACAAGACAAACAAGTTTAAGTTTTTAACACAGAAAGAAAAAAAGAAATTTGGTTTAAATTCACTCGACAGCATGTTGCTACAACACCGTGTGTATTTTTAAAAGTAGCAACACCGTTAAATATTCACTCATTGCCTGTGTACTGTATACAAACTTTGCAGTGGATATGTAGTAGAATCTACTCTGCCATTATGATTTTACTCATAAGAAAGTTTTTTCGTTAACTTTTTATTTAAACAATGAAACAATAAATGTAATGCAGAAAATTTTTCATCGCAGAAAATATGAACATCCATCATGACCTATGGGTGAACCAATTCTGATGATTTGTTTTTTATTTCATAGTCGGAGCTTCTTGTAGAGTCCCATTTAAATTTTATCAAGATCTGAGTACATATTTTTTGAGTGGCTATTAATAAAATTGAAATAAATCTTAAACTTCAACTTTTACAGAGTTAAAAGTATTTTTTTTTATTTTGTGTGGTACGTACCTTCTTTTCAAGGTAGAATAAGTAAAATTTACCAGTTTTCATAATAGTTCCTATCTCCAAAATAAAATTTAAAAATGGCAACACTGCTCATCACATCCATCGCATCACCGCACCGGTGTGTTTTGCATTGTTTAGTGTTGTTGTATAAAGGTAAACAGCATTTTCTTTTCTATTTGAATTAAGTTTATCATTATTACTGAGATTACTTTAGTGATTATCCAAATTACATCGAAAAATGGTATGTTCGTTCTAATTTATACGATTACTACTCTAAAACGCTAAACGTATTCGTTCAATCAAAATGGCGGGATAAAATCTTGTTATATTTTTCCTTTAACGATTTTCTACCTCATTCATTGTTTCCTAAATGAACATAAATGTTTATGAAAGTTTTTTACTTGCGTCTAGCTAGCCGTGTTACATCAAAAATATTTTTTTTGTTTTATTCTATTATTATTATAACCAAAGGAAGACAACGACTTTTTCCTATTTTTTTTACTTTAGTAATGACTTTAACAATTAAGATTACAAACAATATGTATGTTGAATAATTAAATTTTAAATATTTTTCTATACACACAAAACAATCTTTTTGGTTAACACTTACAACAAACGTTACAAATAACCTTCAATAATAACCGCTATTAATAATGATACTAACTACTACCGCTATAAATATGATAATGATATAGATGTCTAATTTTTCTGTCAAAAAAAATATTACCGATAGAGAAAAATATTTCATAAGATATGTCTAAACCAAAATATTGGGGTCAGTATTACTTGTTTAATTAATTATAATAATAAATTAATACTGCTATTGTTTTATATTTTGCTTTAAACCTGTTATTTCAATTACAATTCTCAACCAATCAAAAATATTTTTAAATAAATATAACACAATCGTGTCGTCGTTAATGTGAATCCCCATATAAATTAATGACACTATTATTTTTTTCTCGAAAAGTAATACCAACCCCCAAACTTTTCTTTAGACATATCAATGTGTTCTCTCAAAATATGTCCATACAATTACCTTTAATTGTATAGATCAATGTTATTTCAATTAAATACTTACATTCTTGTAGATGGCAGAAAAAAAGGAAGGTGAACCAGAAGTAGAAGATGAATTCTCAGTTGAAAAAGTTTTAGACAGAAGAGTTAGAAATGGAAAGGTATAAGTTGTATAGGTGTCTCTAATGTAACAAATTTCCAAATCAGATAATACAATGTTTATTTACTTATTCTTATCAGTGGGAACACTCAATATCTATGCATCATGACCCATGCCACATATTATTATATTGAGGACGAAAACATTTGCTATAACCCTCAAAATACAACTCTTCACCAGAGCCCAAAAACATTTCTAAAATTGAAAAAAAAATGATACTCAAAGTCTATACATTGTAGGATCATGGCATCCTTAGCAGAGTGAGGAAATTAAAAATAAAAATGTATTTTTATTTTTCACTGTTTTACGTAACTATAAAAATGTAACATTCAAAATTATTTTTTTCTGATTAAAATGATGTAATAAGGCTTACAGCAAATATATTTTCAGTTGTTGATATGTCCTAGAAGATTATTTATACATATATATGAAATTTTTTTGCTCTGAAACAATCAACACATGCATGTCATCATGCTTAAAACCATGGAGCACAAATTGAAATAACTACATAACAGCCAGAGCAGTGCTTTGTTTTTATCACACTTATTAGCATCTCTCATATGTATATATCAAATAGAATGTTTCAACACAATTTTCACAACTTCAAAATGTCTAATTCATTTTAAAATTTTACCCACATTAAGGATGACAATAACTTAATAAAAAAAAAAATTATTTAAAAAAGTGATAAAAAATCTTAAAGTTCCATGCTATAAAGCATTTTTTTTAGTTTTCTGAACTATATTTATGTATAATCACAGTGAAAGTGAATAGCCATAGCCTACTTTTTTCAAAGTAATTCAGAAACATTGAAAATCTGGGTTTTAATTCCTCTTTGTAGACTTATAGATATTTGTGATTCGCTTGTTTTTAATTTTTTATTCTCATTCAAAGTTTTATGTGATGAAACTTAATCTTATCTTTTTGTGATGTTACTTTGGTACAATGTACACTTACATCTTTTAATGGTTGAAAATACAGTGTAAACTATACATAATGACGCTGATGGGGTTGTGCATTTTATGGTGTTATAGAGAATTGTTAAATGAAAAGAAGATATCATCATATGGAAAGCAAGTTAAACCAATCAAAACCAAGTTTGTTGTTAAATCGAGTGACATTACATAGAGTTTACACTGTATATAGAAACTGACATTTTTACCATGTTCATAGGTGATACACTAATTATCCTTAATTTTAAACTAATTATCATGATGGTTTTTACAATGTTATCTCTTAAACATCCCATTTAAAAAAATTCTAACAATAGCTTAATATTTCAGGTTGAATATTTTTTAAAATGGAAAGGATATAGTGATGAAGACAACACTTGGGAGCCAGAGGAAAACCTTGATTGCCCTGACCTTATACAAGCTTTTGAAGAAGCTAGAAAAAAGAAAGAAGCTGGTTAGTAATTTAAAAGTTTAATAATAATCTCAGATTAAATAAAAGCAATAAACTATTAAAAGTAATTAGGGCAATGGAAACTCTATGTTATTGCATATATTTTTTTTATTTTATAGAGGGTAAAACCAGTAAAATAGAAAAGGATCCAAAAAAACGTAAATCTACTGCAGCAACGCCAGACTTAAAAGGTGCTAAGAAAACAAAAACCGATGATAAAAAAGCTTCTGGATTTGATAGAGGTCTTGAACCTGAAAAGATTATTGGTAAGTCAAAAGACTGTTTAAATCTATGTATAATTTAACTCCACTGAAGAACTTTATTAACCACCTTAAAAAAAGTTTTTTTAATGTATATTCAAGCATATCTCCATCATTTATGAACCAATTTTGTATTTTCCTTTTTTTATGATATAAGAGTATTCTTCCATAAAGGTCCTACAATTTATTTTTTTAAATTGGAACAGTCATTTTTTTATCAAAATAGCGATGAAGACATGTTTCGAAAATACACTTTTAAGATGTATGTAGTAAGTTTTGCTATTTTCTGTAAAAATAAATTTGTTTAGCATAGAATTTTTAAATAGCAATTGTTACACAATTGTCATGTTCATATAATCACTATTACTCTTGCAAATAATAAATAAATGTGAATGTTTTAAATATTATAGACTATAATCAGTATAGACTAAGACAGACTCATACAGTCTGTCTTAGTGTACTGTAAATATTGCATAACAGATTTTTCAATTACCATGATATACATAATTTAAAAAAATAATATATAGGTACTAGCTAGCCCAGCAAACATTGACCTACCATAATTATAATATAAAACAACAGCCATTCATTTTCTAATTTGTATTTGATCATTAAAAATCTTCAGGGGGATTATAAAAATATGGATGCAGTTAGAAGGGTGAAAAATACTGTACAACCTATTCTTAAACCTACAAAATATTTGTTTAAGTTATTTAGTACAATCACAAACACCAAGATACATATTAGATATATTTTAACCCTATTAAAAACTATGTATGTATATAAAAAATAGTACCCATCTATAGGTGACAATTTTTTTTTTCTGGCCATTTGAGAACCGTAAAATGTGAATATTTTGGTGTCTCATAGACATTTTTTTGATATATAAAACTATAGTTTAAAGTTAACTTTGTTGTAAGTGCTTATTTATTCTAATGTTTTTTATTTAATATGCTGTTAATTTATTCACAAATCTGAAGATTTTATTATGCTTCAGAGTAATTATGCTAACATTCATTTGCAGTCTTCTTTAACTCTGAGTGAAAGCAGTGAATATATGTGAATTACAGGTGCAACTGACAGTAGTGGCGAGCTGATGTTTTTAATGAAATGGCAAGGAACAGATGAAGCAGACTTAGTGCCTGCTAAGCAAGCAAATGTGCGCTGTCCACATGTTGTCATACAATTCTATGAAGAGCGGCTAACATGGCACACACCAACACCTGAAGAAGCAAATAATGAGAACTGAGGTGTTAATACACTTTTGTTAATGTATCAAGCATCGCAAATTCCATTACAAATAAACTTTTGTTGTAAACAGTTCTATTGTTTACTACATGCATATAGTGATTTATTTCTAAAATTGTGTATGACTTAAGGAAAAGTAATAAACAAGTGGAAAAATTTGCATAACATAGGATTAAGGATCCAAACAATATTGTGTTATTTGTACAATTTACCTCACTGCTCGAATGTTGAATTCAAAATTTACAACTTGTATAACGGTTAGCTGCTTTATCAAATCAAAGCACCAAAGGAATTTCTGTAGGGGTTTTTTTTTTTGTTTTTTATTAAACAAATTCTTAGAAATTGGATCCTTTCTATTGCCAATTTTATGTTGACTGTCATATTTTCACTTTGCTATTTTCTTTATCAAGTGAAACATTTTAGTAAGTAGTGTGAACTTACTAAGTGCACTAAATTAATAAAAGCAAATTGTTATTTTATTTGCAGACCAAAATTCAAAAGTATTTTCTTATATAGATTGTAGCAGCAATTATAGAATATAAGATTGACAAAATGTTTTGCATTATGTGATATAGTTCCAAAACAATGTGTGTAAAAAACTACTTGAAATAAAATAGTATGAAAACTCTGATCTGACGTTTCATAAAAATATTAATGTTTGTATGATTCTTCTTACTTTGGTTATGTTAATATTGATGACACAAATAATATTTAAAAAAAACTTTGGTGATCTTGTATGATTTCAATTAATAAAATAAATGTTGACATGTTAATTTATGTAAACAACGTCAAATTATTGAGTACATACATAAGTGGCATTCACATACCCACATTTAAGGATAATTTTTTTATTTCTTGTATCTTGCCTATATATACATCTTGTAACGTGGTTCTTAAATTTCCCACTACATCTGATAAAATTTTACCAAGTACAAGAATGCTGGACTCATAATGTATTGTTATTTTATTTTTATCATCTTAGAGTTGGTTTACATATTCTCTTAAGTTGTCATTAATTCCAGATATATTAATTTTTTACCGTAAATTAAACAAATACTTCACATATTACAGATATTTATTTACGATCGATGTTAAAAGTAAGTAACATATTGGCAATAAAACAATTTTCTAATGATATATTATTTTTTATATTTATATTAGGTATATTTAAATTACCATTAATTATCGCGAAGTGTGCAGTCTCCGTAATTACTTACGTTATTCAGAATGACGGGCAGTGCAAAGCGTCTTCGACCGAGAGACCGTATGAAAAGGGGAGCTCCGTGGGTGTTTCTATAAGTTTCTTCGTGAGCCTTTCGTAGACCAATGATTGCTTGGACAGACATAACCTAGTGGCCGGAATTCTCCATCAGGAACTCGCTCTGAAGTACGACTGACGGAACGAGGGAAGAACGAGTACTTGTCGGATGCCATACTCAAAAATGACCGAGCCAGGTTCTATTAGGACCGGCCCATCATCACAGACAATACTAGGGAACAAGCTTGATATCATGTTGATGAACCGGGCACAGTACAGGGTATTTTTGGTCGACATTACGACCCATCCCAGACAAGAGCCTTGTGAAACCCGAAACAGAAAAAAGGAAACATCCGGACTTAGAGTAAGAGAGAAGTTTACTTTATCGATAAATATATATTTGCATATATTAGAATATGCTTAATCATATTAACAAGAAAGTGAAATTATACTTTCAATTTTTATTTCCCAGCTTTATTTGACATAACCTAATGTTAAAGCTAGGATTATCTCCGTAGGTGAGAATTCTTTACCAGTTTACATCGCCAACTTAAATCTTTAATGAGATCGTAGTGCATGTCATCATCATCCTTTCACAGCTTCATGACCTTATTTTCCTTTCCTAAATCCTAAAACCTACTAAACCTTAATCCAAAGTTCTTTTGCGAGAATGAACATTGAGCAGCTGTGTAGGGATGCGGCCCAGATAGATTGGAAGACACTCGTAGCGGCGTCGACAACCGTCTCGACGTTGAATGACGACTGGCATTAATGCCAGTCGTCATTCGACGTCGAGATCGGTTGTTTATAAAATTTAAAAACAACGTACTGATGAAATGTGATCCTTGTACAAAACGGCAAGGAATCGATGCAATCAGATGATATGCAACGCTAAACGCCGTCATATTCTTGGAAATATTTCTTTCACTTTAACTGATATCTGGAAGTTCCTTGGGCCTCTTGCCATCGGTAAGTCGCGTTCGTGTAACCCTACCAGCACTATTAGTTTAGATGATTTTAATCAACATTTCCTGACTGCTCCATCAATAGATTATCTTACAACTAGCTAAACTTTCATATTTAAATGGTTTGACGCGCCCAAATATTGATTTCTTTAATTTTTCTCCAGTATCCTCTGATGAAATCAGGAAAACAATCCTTTCTATCAGGTCTAATGCTGTCGGATGTGACAAAATCGGCCGACGCATGATCCTCCCTATCCTTGATTACGTCCTCCCAGTAATTACCCATATAGT
>JAOCPS010330299.1:0-22252 GCA_025505425.1 Graphium colonna | reverse complement strand
GGATGCTGTAAAGCGATTTTATTACTGTAAATAAAATAAAATTTATTTTGACTTTGGAAAATGTCCAAAAGTAGTAACACGAATTCTTATGCATCAAGATCAAAACTATACAGTAATTATTTTAAAATAATACAGCTTTACGGATTTTATCGCGGTAGTTGTATTATTTAAATATGTCTAATATTCGCGTAAGTCTCAAAAACAAAATTATACAGTAATTACTTCCATAATTTCTTACGACATCACGCTTCATGGATTTGGTTTTTTAACGGGGAATTTAATTTGAAGTATAAAAGTATGAATTTTCCTTTACTTACAGGACGTTTACACAATCGATCATAGAGATGTAGAGTGCTATGGAATTGTATATGAATCGATTATTCGATTATATGGAATATCGTCGAAACCCGGCTGTTGTTTACGAAAAGAACTTCTGTAAGATTATATTTAATTAGTTGGGTCTCTTAAAAAAATGTTACCACTTGATTCAACTTAGAGGTAGTCATATAGAAATGGGCATTCTCCTTTCATGTATGAGTATTTATTTTTAATTTCAGATATAATTCGGATGTCTCAGTGAAACACAATAATAATTATACCTTACGTTTGAATATTCACAGAAAACAGAGCGTGCGTGCTTCTCCGTAATTGAAAAAAACGCTCAAAAGGTTTTTAAATACCTTCTATACTCAACAACGAATCCTCTTTTATTTATATTATCGAAAATTTAAAACATACCGGCTTTTAATTTTTGATACGTAATTATACAAATTGGAGTAACATAAAATGAATAATATTAGTAAATAAATATTAGCTGTCAACCGTCAATATTATAGAATATCGCTGTCAAATAAACAGTTATGATTATGACTTGTTAGTGACATCTGCCGATGAGTGTTCCAAGTTTCGAGCCGTGTGGGGTACATTATGGAGAGGAATCCGTTGACAGATGTTTCTAAACATTAAGATGTTTATGGCGAAGCCCTCTTTAGAGCTTAGGGTTGTCATACTTGCGAATGTCCATTAAATATTTTATCTTACGTGCTACAATAAATTCTAAAGTAAGATTGATTGTTTATTTTCAATTAAAAGTAAAGTCTAATCTATGCAGTAATTACTTATGGTGTCTTTAGGTAACAAAAAAAACACCATAAGTAGTTACTGCGTAGATCTAACTAAAATTAATATTAATATTAAAGCTGACGGTATGCAGGATTGACAAGTGACATCAGGACACCAAACACCTCAGTCACGGGTAGGCGTGACCATGAACGCTGTAAAGGGTTTGAACGAAACGTTGGGTGACAAAAATTAAGAGCAAACCGCGATAAAATCCGTAAAGTTGTTTAATTTAAAATGTCGAATATTCGTGTAAGTCCAATAATATGATTGTTTATTAGTTACACTTTTGACGTCTACAATTCCTAACGGAGCATCATGAAGATTTGAATTTTTATACATGAATATTAAAAAAATAATGTTTTTTCAAAATGTATAGTATAAGGCACTACGCATCATCTTTCTCGATGAATTGGCAACCAACATACAAAGATTGTACGTTACGCTTAATATTTCGTAAAAAACAATATTATAAATCACTAATGTAACAACAAAATGTTATAAACATTTTCAATTACTAAATAAGAAAAGTACTGTTTATTATAGATGTTATTTTTATTTATCATAATTACACGAATACATGAACTATATTTTTTTAAATAAACTGAAAATGATTTATCAGTATTTTTACGCGTGTACCTTTGCTATTTCTATGCATTTAAATATCTGTGATAAAATTATGAAATAAAGTTTCCGTTACTACCTACCTGTTGATTAACTATTTCTAATTTGTTTATTTTATAACATTAAATGTCCTATATTAAATAGACCAGTGTATTTTATATTTATTCAGTATGATATTTATCACATATATTATATACACAAACATTAATCATTCTTCTCTTAATTTTTTCATCTTACTACGTCTTATATACGTTAAGAATACATATAAATTCCCACTCTGACTACTCAATTAAACTTCGCTAGTTATTTAAAAACAATCCATTTAGTATTTCTTTTATTCATATAGTATTACGCACCCTTGTATTCGTTTTGACATTTAAATTTATATTATATAACTTATTCAGTGATTAAAAGCAAATTGCTATGAAAAATGCAATAATAATAATATTGCTTATAGGCGTGCATGAAGCTTACTATTTGCATAACAATAACAATTAAATTCCAAGAACTTGATACAACTATCACAAATCATCGTTAGGGCAAATTCCCGTTAGTCTATAGGTATAGCTGCAAGCAGACCGGCCAGTGTTCGATAAGTAAATCAAATATAACATTCTATATCCCGGCAGCATGTAAATGCAATAATGTATAACGACCGACTCTAATTTATGTTGTATCCAAGACGGAACAAGATTCCTACATACGTACACTTACGCATTATACATAAATCAAATTTCAAACAAGCGATTCTTAAAAATTACCGAACTAATGAATCGTGACGCAAAATGTAACATCCGCAAAAGTTATCGCATACGGGAATAGTTAAACAATATTTCAAAAGAGCTTTACACAGCATACGCCCTAACTTGGCAACTTCCTCATAGTTATGACTATGAATATAACAAACAATGCACTAGTTATACAAACAAATAAATATTTGGACAAACATCGCATGCATCGAAAAGGTGATAGATAAAAAGTAGGGTAGCTAATAGTTCTGGCTCTACTGACCTGTTAAAAACGCTCACGATGACCATAGTAAACAATCCGGCAATGATCACAACAAGCAAAATAATTGTTTCTGTCGTAAAATAATCCATCAACATTTGTGTGTCTGTTTAAACGATAGCCACATTATCACTTTAACAATAACTAAAACTAACGAAATATTTTTATTATTATGTCCGAAGCGCGCAATCCGTCACATTACGACAATTAACACGTGCACCTCGTCCGACGTATAAGCGACAACTGGCTGCGGCTGCGCCCGAATGTTCTCTGATTGGCTGGGGTCGCCGTTGCCGCGAGATTCATTGCGCTCGCGCATGTTTTGTACTACTTTTCAAGCTTCACCATGCGATCTTTGGACAATTTCAAAAATCTAATAATGCAAATAATTCAGATGAGGGATTTGAATCATTAAGTTTTAATATAGTAGGTACTAAAATTTACGTTTGACAAGTGACATCATGCGAGAGCGATTTTACAAAAAAAATTCAAAACCTTCGATCGATTTTTATTGGGTTTTAATTTTGATACGATTTTTTTTTAATCTTAGGATTGGAATTTGTTCATTAAGCTTTAATTAGGCCACTGTGATGGAATAATCTCAAATTCTAAAAAAAAAAGAAAACACTGAAGTTATAGGAAGAATAGGAAAAGTTTTTTTTTTGTATTTTACATGAGATATTTTCATTAAGTATGTACTGAGCAGGTCAACAAATATATTGTGGCGTCACAGCTGTTAAATCGTCAAATATAGGTACGGTTTGTAAAAGAGATATATAAAGAAATATATTTATTTTTAGTCAGAATTTTCTAATTCGCTGATTCCCTTTATCTTACTACTTCAGATAAAAAAGAGAATTTTAAAAATCAATGATGGGTATATGCGCACACATACCTAAAAAATGGAAACATTAAATTTGAGAGCCGACTCATATTATAAGTCGATTAAAGATGCTAAGGGTGTCGTAACTAAAAAACAATTTTGTTTTTTGTTGCAAATAATTTTTGTTGCTATTCATATTTTTTGATAAATCTCTGACATCTCAAGGTCATTCACTGTTGTGCACATACTTATTTGAATTGCATAGTAGTCGGAATGTTCAAAAGTCTTCGTTCATAATATACATACAGATTTGAAGGAGATAGGCGCGCAGGAGAATCATCTTCCTATTGAAACATTTTATTTTTAATTCTTGCATTAGGTTTATAATCATATTCACTATGTCTACGTAATCATATTTATTATAATTAATATATGACAACATCCTCATATAATTATTTTTCTCATATAGTCATCAGTTTCTAATAAAAACAATCATCTTCGAGTTTACATTTATTCGATCATTAGTTCTTTGGTCGTGAAAATATAACAAAAGTCCAATAGAATTTTGATTACAAATTTCTACTCAAAAGTTATCACTAAGGGTTAATAATAGGATTATAATAAATAATAAAGGTAAATTATTAGTCTAAGTTTTGTTTTGTGAATATATTTTATTCATATTTTAACCTAACAATTTGATTGAAAAATAGTTGCATGTTCGTTTATGCATGAATCAATGAGTGAGCTATACAACAATACTGTAATTTTCACCTATTCCTTAGCCTTCCTTTTACTATTGGTAATGTATTCAGGTTGTTCTGAACATTACTCGTCGCGTATTAGTCACCTGTGTAGTGTATCCATTAAATATAAAAACATTAAACTTTCCTTCATTAGGGAAGACAAACGAGCAGACAATTCACCTGATGGTAAGCGATCCCGTCGTTCATAGACACACGCAACATACGGAGAGTTGTGAGTGCGTTGTCAACCTAGGAAATTAGAAATTGGTTTATTGGAAAGGATGGATCGGGATAAAGGGTTTGGCGGGAAAAGGGGTTGGAAAAGAGAAGTGTACACATGGCTACCGGGTAACCCCACAGGTCATCCTCATTTTATGCCGACTTTAACAAAGGTGGTGGTAATTCCTCTGGCAACGCGGCCGTAAAAGTGCGATAAAGGCTGTGAAAAGATGTTATGCATTTACAAATATTTAATGACTTATTGGAATTGACGTCCTTTTTGCGTTATTAGACTATTTGCAAATTAACCTTAATTCAAATTGAAGAAAGCCTTGCTCCAGGACAGACAAATCACTCACACAGCTCTCGTAATTCCTCTTATAAAGTTGTGTGTCCATGACTGTCATGCTCGTCTACAGTGTTTATAAACACCCTGCCTCCCCGACTGGCCTAATGGACCCTTAGACTACATGCTGTAGATAGTATAAACAAATATCACAGTGGAACTGACTCGTATGTATTACCCATAAACAAGTATTATTTTTACTGAAAATTAAAAACCGACTTCAACGATTAAATAACATACCTAACAGGTTCGAACGTGTCTGTGAAATTTGAAGAGTTTCCTCGATTTCTATACAATAACATTAACTGATCCTGACCTGATGACCATGCTACTATCTAGAGATAATACTTTTCAATCAAAAAAAATTGTCCGAATCGGTTAAGGCGTCTTCGATCATTCGGGAAACATATTTTAAAAAATTACAATTATTCTAAAAAAAATGAGAACCCCCTCCTTTTTGGAAGTCGGTTGATAAAGGAAAATACGGGTGATCATTCCATTACCAGAAAAGAAAATTTAAATTTTATACAGTGTTGAAACTGTGCCTGACTCCGGGCAGGAGATTGATCTGGGCCTCGATTTGTTTTTATATTTTCATAGAGAGGGAGGCAAACGAGAAAATAGCTTACAAATGGTAAGTGGTGACCGCCATCCATGGATACATATACAAGAGTGTTCCAGGCCTTTGAGATATGAGTACGCTATTTTTCTATTTGCACAGCATTAAAAAGGACAATACACAAAAGTGGTAACAAAAAACTTCTTACGACATTATGCTTTATGGATTTGATTTTTGAACACGGAATTTAATTTAAAATTATAACTATGAATTTTGCTTTACCTACACGACGTTTACACCATCTATTATAGAGATAGAATGCAATAGAAACTATTATTGATAAATCAATTTTTCCATTTTATCAAATATATCCGACACCCGGGTTTTCTTTACGATAGGAACTTCTGTATGAGTTAATATAATAAGTCTAGTCTCCAAAAATTTTTTGAACTTGTTGCAACTTGGTACAGATTACCATATTATAATGGACAATATTCTTCTTCTTCGAGTGTCTTTTCAATTCTGAAGGTTGGCCGTTAACTTCTTGTACTCCTCCCTTTTGCCAGCTAGCTGAAACAGCTATTCAACAGTTAAAATACCAGTCCCGATAGTTTCGCAGCCAAGATTTTCTCCGGCGTCCAGCGCGTCTCTTGCCTTCCACTTTGCCTATCATGATCACTTGCAGCAGCTTGTATCTATCGTGTCTGAGCACGTAGCTGAAATACTCTATCATGCGCATTTTGATACATGTAATCAATTTCCAGGACATATGGACACGCTAAAGTACGGTTTCGTTCTTGACCTTTTATGTCCAACTAATGAGTAAATAATGTACTTTATTTGATTTAGAAAAATCCGAGTTGTTTTCCCAGCGTGGGCAACATATTACCGCTCCCGTCTTATTGATGCCACGCGTCTCCCTACTCAGGTTTGCGAGACGCATACAAATGCTTTTTATAATCTGCAGACTTGCAGCAACATTCTGCATTTTGAAATACTAGTGCAGTGAAATACAAACCGCTCGAAATGTATTGCACCGTTTAACCGGAGCCTGACGAGGAGTTAATGCCAAGTCGTTAGTTTAGGTTTATACTTTGAAGTACGGTAATTATGAATATTAAACGTTTGTTATGTAAGGTAGTACCTTAGTATGCGAGTCATTTTTTAGCCGACTTCAAAAAAGGAGGAAGGTTTCAATTCAAATGTTTGTATATTTTTTTATGTATGTTCGCGCATATCTCCGCCATTTATGAACCGATTTTACAAATCCTTTTTTCACCTAATTTGGTGTTCTTTCGGAATGGTTCCGTAATATTTTCAGAAAAATCGGTTTCATATTTTTTCTTTTAAATCAAAATAACTAAATTGATTTTATGTATTTTTGCGTGTATCTTCGTCATTTATGAATCAATAATAAATAAATTCAAAAATGTTCTTATATGATATAGCATTTTTCGTACATAGTCCCATAAAATATTCAAAACAAATCGGTTCATTACTTTGTTTTTTAAATAACAAAGTTTAGAAATGTTCGCACATGTTTCTACAACTTATGAACTGATTTGAAAAAAGATTATTTTATCTGATAACTGACACTTGCGTCCTATAAACTTTAAAAAAAAGTCGGATAATAGTTTGCTTTAAAATCAAAATAACGGAGAACATAATTATGTATCGAAAGTACACTTTTAAGGCGTTTGAAGACGGTTTTTGTAATTTTCTGTGAAAATAAACTTGTTCGGTAGTATGAAGGCTGTTCTCAAACATCTAAATGATGAGATATTAATTGCAACTTTAGGATGTATAAGAGGCGTTGACAAAATATAGATTAGTATATTAGAACAGTTTTAACTGACTTGAAAAATAGGAGGCGACCGATTCCACGAACCTGGACAGACAGACAGCCTAGTGATCGTATAAGTTCGAAATTTTCCTTTTGATACACGAAACCCTACGATAAGATTCTCAATACGATTTTTTTAAGTATGTCATGTAAATTTTTCCGTAATATTACTTACTAATTTAGTGGTACATATGAGGCATGTTTGATATGATATAAAAAAAATCGACTCCCAATAGTACAAAAATTGTTTTAGGCCAATTAGGTTTATTAGGCTTTTGCAGCAGTTCTACAACCATGCTCGTCTGGGGAAATACCACCACCCTTTAAATAGTCGGCATAAACTAAAATTCCTACCCTTTTCTTTTCCCATCCTAATATCATTCAATAAACCGCTTATATTCAATTTACTAGGTTGAAATCGTCTGCTCGTTTGTCTTCGGTTCCGTAAAAAAAGCATATAATTTAAATATTTTGTTTGCTTTGTTACCAACTTACAGAAACTTGAATAATATTTAGGTATATATGATGAGCTAACCTGAAAGAGCAGCTCAATACTGGTCATATTACATTAGTTTGTAATATTACACAAATAGGTCAATACTAACAGACGAGGTTACAAATACCGCAAAATGCGTATTTGTTTTAGAGATGTCCTTTGATACAAACAAAAGGGGACTTTCAATGTTCCCTTCTTATTTCTAATGGATTGCAGTATCATTGATTAAAATAAATATATTGCAAAAAAGTGTAACTTACAACCTTTTTGCTTTTGTTATTAGGTATAATAATAATATGCATGCATATTTGTTTTACAATAAAAAAAATGTTCGCATCATATGTTATGTTGGAAAACAGTAAATCCGCATATTCATGTACTCAAATGGTATACTTCCTGTATTTAGTAGTAATAGCTTATTTACAAGGCTTTAACATTTAATTTTGCATCTTCTTTACAAGGTCCGCTATTATGTTTAACACGAAATTAGTGTTTCGATAACTTAGAACAGCTACTTTAAATTTTACAATAAGTTGCGTAATAGATTTTTTAGTCTACTGTAATGAAAAAGAAATATAAAATTATATTATAAGCATACCATCTTATTCCTTATATGGTATATAAACAGAAATAAAGCCATCAAAATTACATTTAAAGTTTATAATACAGTTTTAAGTTATTTCAATTTAAAATAAATAAACATACTGTTGTTTAAACAAAATCATTCCTAATATTTAAATTGTTGCGCAATTTGACTTGCGTGTAAATTTAAGAATTTGCCCTAAAAATCTGTATTGAATTTTGATGATCGAATAAAAAGTCATCAATCGATAACTCTCTACAACAAAAGTAAAAAAGTCCTTCATTAATATCAATATACATTATCGCAATCCACGTATAGACGAAAATACAGTGTGTTACAAATATCACCGCGGTAAAATTACATAATAAATATACTTGCAAAGTAATACGTCAAATCGATGCAACCACATCACCCCATAAAGGTGTACCCCTATTCATGCGTTTATCAAGATCTTACAGCTTCCTAATTCACCGAGATTTGGAGATTGCTGAGGGTTGTGACGTCCCGCGGCGAGCGGAACGGGGTCATCGCGCTAGTATGCTACCACCTGTACACTGGCGAACGAACACTTTGTTTCGTTGGCACTAATTGGAGCGATTACTCACAAAAGGATCTCTGTTATAAAGGTGCTATTACACTGCCTCTATTTCTAACGGTTACAATCTAATATGGGCTCGAGACGACAAAAATCACTTTGAATGGTGAAGAATAAAACAAAAGTTTTAGAAATAGATCTTTTAAAGATAATGCACAGTTTTAGAAACTTATAAACGTATTCATAAACCGACTCAAAACAGGAGGAAGTATCTCAATTCGAATGTTTATATTTTTTAATACGTTCGCGTATATCTCCACCATTTGTGAACCGATTTTAATAATTATTTTTATCTTATAGGGTATTATAATAGATATAAATTTTTTAAGGCAAATCGGTTTAGCATTTTCTTTAAAATCAAAATAATAACATTGATTTTACGTATTTTTACGCATATCTCCGTCTAAATGACGAACCAATTTCAAAAATTCTTCATTAGGTTGTTTTAATAAAAAAATAACAAATTCAGGAATGCGCGCACATATATCCGCAACTTATGTAATATTTTTTTTATTTGATAGGGTACGCTTCCACATTTGTCCTACAATTTTGGAACGAAGTTCCTTATGGCGCGTCGCGGACAGGCAACCTAGGCGGTAAAAAACGTCCGTAACGTAAGATTTCTCGTATAGTCTATGTATGCTGGCTAAGCAGTGTCTAATGTATAGTCTACGGGGGATGACTGTTTATTTATTTATTTATATAATTATTTACTTATTTGTTTATTGATGTATTTATTATTATTATTATTGTAGTTTTTTTCATTTTTATCAATAAAAAAGTTGTTATAAAAATGTTTACAGGTATAATTATTTTCTTTATAGCTCGAATAGAATTTGATATTAATATTTTTATAATAAGGAACCTCGTTCCTATCTGGTGTCGGTTTTTTTTTATAAAAATCGGAGCAGCGGTTTGTTTTTAAAATTAAAATAACGTAGATGTATTTCGAAAATACTCTTTTAAAGCGTTTGAATTAGGTTTTTTAATTTTCTGTGTAAATAAAACTGTAACGTTAAAAGTTTTTTGTTAAAAAGTTACCATTTGTCACCATCTAATATGTATTCAAAGATTCGGACATATATTTCGTAAAAGAATAATAAATATGACAAATTAACCAAAACTTCTTAATTCTATAACTCGGACAACAACTATCGAATGTATTGAATATATGACTTTTTGAACATAGTATACTTCAAACACACAACGAATTTTGGTAGTTGCAACAAAAGAAACTTAGGATAGCGTCCTGTAAACTGTTTGTACTAGCTAGGTCGTGATGCCCAAAGAAAAATAAACGACTAAGTAAAATAGAAGCTAAAAATGGAATAACACAATGCTTACCAACAATAATCGTTCTTGATTGTACAAAACTTGGAGTAAATTACTTGAAAATTAAGGAGTCTTCAGCGTTGCGCTTCCTCTATAATTTTCCGACGGCGGAGGCTTGACGGTAGAAATAATTGGATATTGGAAATTGTTTTTAACGAGCGTACCAGTTCGCTGGAATGTTCTGGAATATTGTGATCTATTGCTTTATCTCGTAAAATTCTCCTGCATCGTTTCTCGTTTGTTCTTATAATAGCAAATCTCACGGTTAGTCTGTCGTTAAAAATTTGATATATTTGCTGGAGCTTAGACCTGTTTGAGAAAAGATTTTTAAATTTTGTTCCTCGAGTTTGAAATAGCCTCTCATATTTTGATCGCTGTCCAAGTTTTTATATATTTTTATGACCATTTGTGTGTTTGTTTATAAGCCTGATGGCATATATTTTCTACAAATATGGAGTTATATAGTTTTACTAGTGTAAAAAACAAAAGAACGTACGAACTTTAAATCTTATTTGTTTCTGCTCATGATACATTTAAGCGTTAATAATTAACCGCTAGAAGATAACTTTACGTAGCAACATACACGAATATTATTAATATATAAGAATATAGCCTTACAATTAAAAAAATCATTCCATTGTTTATGCGTATGAATATCAAACATTATTATATAGAACACAGATTTTGTCAACGGAATCTGTATTGATGATAGCAGAGTATTTTAATGGATTAGATGAACTCACATATGTGTGAGTATTTATGACATCCGTGACACATATGTTGTTAACAATTTGTTATTCCCTTCCTTTAGATCTAACAAGATCTTGAAATGGTCGATATTCGACCTTTCTTACTTAATTTTAGGAAACGTCACGAAAAATGTCTACGTATCATGTGGACCTGCTGGGTAAAAAACGGCATCGTAGTTATTTAATGACATTTTTATTGTATTGTTATGTGAACTTTACCTGGGCCTTCCCTCAGCTTATGTTTCGTAAAAATACTTTTCATGGTTTCGCTTCACGCTTTAATATTATTAATTTATGTGTCATACTGAAGTTTATTCAACTCGGTAGGCTAAGTTATAAGTTGCCGATTAAAAGTTTCATATTTATTTAGCCCTGGGCAAAAGTACTTTTCGAGATAAAGAAAAAGAAGAGAAAGGATGTACTAACCACTGTTAAGGAAAGGAAGATATTTTGGACATCTATATAGGCATGAAAGTACGATCTACAGAAAACCATCCTAGAAGGTAAAAGAGGATGGGGTAGAAGGAGGATGAACTGGCTCGATAACATCAAAAAGTGGACATCAAAGACGCAAGACTGGCCAAGGACAGAAAAGTATTTTCAAAGGGCACCGATGCCCACTAGCGCATGGCAACAGAAGAAGAAGTGCACTATATAATAAATCAAATTCAAGCAATAACAGTATAATAATATTAGGCACTTGATATCAAATGTGTTGAAGCACAAAGTTGCCGATTCTGTCTTTATATTTTAAATATCAAAAGATAAACAGCTACTGTTGACAGGAACACGTGTTGGTTGTTTATGTTTATCGGATTAGATACTCTTTGTCTTCGTTGTATCCAAGGCATGTTTATATTATGTCGTAATCGCTCTATGGGAGAAGAATGTGCCCTAGCCTGGTACGCCATGTGCATTATGTCACTAAGCTTGTCCTATACGGAAACTAATAAATCAGCACCGGCACTAAGCCCCGTCGTAGAGACTTTGTGTACGTACTTCATTAAATAAATCATAATTTATGACATATATCGAATTTTCTAGACTAACATTATAAAGGAAAATGTTTTTGTTAAAAATGTTTGTGTGTTTAGATGTTTTTTACGGGTTACGTAATTGGATTAAATTTAACACAAAGGTAGTTTATTAGCTAAAACAACATTAACATATGAGATGGATTTTAGAAACAGAAACAGATATTAGTTGTTCGCATAAATGCAGTAGGAATAAAAGTTGTTTAAATTCAGATATATTATTGTGTATTTTACTGGTTTATGGCATGTGAATTTTTGATACATTTGTCATAATTAATACAATTTTTATAAAAATCGCGCATGTCATAAAAATTAAAGATTAGTACTATTATTTCAATTAATAATAAGATTATGCTTAACACTTTCACAAACATGTTAGTGAATATCTTAATATAATAATAACAAGACTAACATAATCATCTACATTATAATATTTTTTTTATTTGACAATTTCTTTAGATTTCTTTTAAAGAAATTAAATGACAAATCTATTATGCAGTCGGGTAAGTTTCATATAACTTTATTGGACATGTCAAAGAAAAAATATTTCGCGCCGTTGTACTTATCAATCTACACAAATATTTTTCCTTTGATTACATAATGTTTAAAAATTTTATTATATGTATATTGATTCGTTACTTAATGCAAAAAAATATGTTAGCACGTGTTATTAATAAAAATACCTAACAGTTAACTTAACAACAAAAATAAGTTATTTATTACAATCTTTACAGAAGGTACCTACTATAAAATATCAAAACAAAAAATATGTAAGAGAGGCAAAGTTTTTTTTGTGGAAAGGAAGACAAACGAGCAGACGGCTCACCTGATGTTAAGCGATCGCGTCGCCCATAGACAAACGCAACATCCGGAGAGTTGCGAGTGTGATTTCAACATGGGAGATCGGATATAATAGGTTTATTGGATTGGATGGTGTCGAGATTAAGGATTAGGAGAGGCCTATCCTCTAATAGGAAAAGAAAAGGGTAAACATGGCCATGCGGCATCCCCAAAAGTCATACAAACTTTATTTTATGCCGACTTTATAAAGGGCGGCACGACCGTAACAGTACAGCAAAAGCTGTGAAAAGTAATTATGCTCTAGCACCTCTAGGACGTAAGTAAGAACTATTAAAACATTCAAAAACATATATTTTTCATATATATACAACAAATATTTTTGTTAAAAATATTTTGGATAAACTTTAAAAAAATACAGAAAATTATAAAATAATAAAATAATTGTGTGAATTATTCAATTATAAACATTTTTTTAACCTACAGCAAATCTATTTACCCATTTATTGTATTTAATATGTGTACTTTATATGTTCCTCGAATTATTAAAATAATAAATTTTAAATATGTTTTATGTTAAAAAAGTAAGCTGATTAAAATAAATATCGTCTTGATATTTTAAGTATCATCGTTTTACTTTGAATATACGCACATATCAATAAGTTTTTATTGCAAATTGCATACTTATCTTCCTTAGACGACAATAAAAACTTCTGCACCGTTTATTCTTAGAGGTTTATAAAGGTCAACGACCTTCGAAATTGCTTTAGTAACTCAAATACGCAGCAGGGCTTCTCAAAAGGCTTGTCTTAAAAGGGTCACGGATATAGTAACCAACATATTTGGTTTTTTATGCACGGTATTTTTCAAATTCAAATTTCTTTATTCAACATAGAAGTGATTACACTTGCTTATTGATAGTCAAGAATACTACTGGTTCGAAAAGAAAGCCATTAACCTGAGAAGAAGCGGCGTAAAAAAACTCATGGGACTGATTTCTTTCTTCAAAAAGCATGTAAAAAAATATACAAACAATAAATTTTACTTTAAAAAGCCTGGAGCGAACAGTTCAATGCCAGTGTCATCGTTTAAGTAATCATTAATACTATAATATCCTTTGACACACAAATGTTCTTTGACAATAGTTTAGAATTCATTAACTGATAAATTTTAAACGTTTTCAGAGATTTTGCTGTAAAAGCGTATTCATTCTCGCATAAAAGATTCGCTTAATCTTCTCAGTCACATATAGGAAGAATAAACTTATGTTTGTTCCTTGTATTTCTGTCATGCATGTTGCAAAATTTAACAAACTGATTCTTATGTCTATGAGGATACATTACGTCATCAGATACATATATATTAGAAAATATTGTCACTTATTACATGTACATTCTCATATGTATCGTTATATTTTAGTACAACTATTTAAATGTTTGTGTCATGTCATTGCGATGTGTTAAATGGCATGGTAGTGTGTGTCTTGACATTTTTAATTTTGTGTATTTCCAAAACATATTATAAAAATTAAAATAAAAGTTTTAACTGTGCCAAATTCCGCACTCCTCTGTTGGTCAAATTTCTTGAAAAGATGTGAAAAGTTTTTCATTCTGTGTTTATAAAATAATTTAATGTTTGAGTTACATTGCATTTGAAATTAAAAAGGCCGTTTTATTTTTTTTATTTATAAAATATTACCATTGGTTAATAAATATTTATAATTTATCTAATCTGCCAATGAATGTCCTATATAAATGAAGGTTTTATGGTTACCGTATTCAAAGTCCTCTTTGACCCATAATTAAGTCAATATAGGTTTTCGGACGTTTCTAAGTACACAGGGATCTTTGTTTGCATTATCCGTTTACGTTCGGACATTTTAGATTTTTTTTATTAACAGACACAATATCACAACATGAAGACCACAATGTATTAATATGCTTCATCCTTACCTACTGATTTTTCTGTCTTAAATTTTGATTGTACTTTATGCAATACGAGTATATTTAATTACAATCTAATAGTTTATACCTACTTCTGTAGACTGATGGTCAAACATACCTGCAAAAAGCGATATTTTTATTAGAATTCATGATAATAACCTGATAGAATTTATGGATTTTTCTGCTTATAACATGAGAGAACTGCATAAAGGATAATGCCCAAAAATGGTACCAAAAAATCTCATGCATCGAAATCAACATTATATAGTAATTATTTCCATATTTTTTAACGATATTACGCTTAATGGATTTTATTTTTGAATAGGAAATTTAAATTAAAGTATAAAAGTATGAATTTTGCATCACTTTTTGATGACCCGTTGGCGCAGTTGCTAAAGACTTGGCTTAAGCGTCGTGGGTCGTGGGTTCGATTCCAACCCAGAACAATTATTTGTGTAGCCTACAGATAATTGCTTCGGATATGGGTGTATGTGCGTGTGGAATTTATGAGAATTTATAGTTAGAGTAGCTTTAAAAATATATGCATCGTATAAATTGGAAAAATATTACAAATGACAGAAGTAAATAGCGAGTTTTACAGCTGTATTTATTACTATAGTATTTATTTCAAAGGAATTAACAAATATCTTTCATAAGGCCGGGTTTACTCTTCGAAAATAACTTCTGTAACAGTTAATACAATAAGTTTATTCTCCAAAAAAAATGTTCGAACTTCATGCAACTTGGTACGGCATGCCATATAAAAATGTGCATTGTACTTTAGGAGACTAACAGATTTTTTTTAGAAAATACTACACATTTTTGTTACAAATTAATAAAAAAGGAAAATATACATTGATGCTAAGAATAAATTTAAAGGTGAGCAAGAACTTAAAGAGTTACTAATTTTCGTCGCCTCCGCCAAAATACCGACTGGGTTATTTCACACGATTATCATACCTGTACCTTTCAACAAGTAAAATAACGTAGGCAGATGCATAATTGTCTATCTGCATTAGAAATACAAATCAAGTTTTTGCAGATGCGGTCCTCGGTGCACCTGATTTCAATGCGACGGCAACAGGTTTAGAATCTTGTTTCGTTTCTGCGATTCCGATGGGAGCGCCAACTAGTTATGTCTGACCGACTTTTGTTTTGCGCGATGATCCCCGGGAGGGAATGCGACGTGCTCCAATCAAACATACCAATAATTCATTCAGTATTCTATTCTTATCTTCGCAAAAAAAAAAAGAAAATTAAAGAACGGTTCTACGTACACTAAGGATGCTAGCTTAAGTTATTCAAAAATATTCAAAGATCTAGTAGTTAAACCTACAATAAATCGTGATGGATAAAATTCTTCTGACGCTGTTACCCATTTTTTTTTCTAGAGAAGGAGGTAAACAAGACCATGGACTCCCGTAAGACTAGAGTCGGAGAAGTCAGGAGAAGTTATAAGAGCGTTGCATGAGTTCAAAATTTCCTATATATCTATTTATATTTCAATAAAACTGATCTACAGTCAAAAACAAGTGCAAGTTTCGAGAGAGATCAGTTTTTCTACTAATAGACTTTCATCAAATCTAATAACACAATAAAAAAGAAACCTGTACAATAAAGAACATAACGTTTATTGCAGTCCCGGGATTTCGTCGCAAGAATTAATTCTAAGACCGTATTCAAAGGGTCCTGGTCTACTTATCTCCTGGACAATTAACACAATGGGGCTTTATCCCATGACCCGCTGCCACCGATCCGTAGATGTTCCCACAAAAGTACAATAGGCCACAAAAGGATGCTGTTATTCACACAGTTAACTCTTTATTATGTTGCATTATTTTAAATCCAAAACTCGACTACAATTGTGTACAGTTGCTGCGTTTTTCAGTTTCGGGATTATAACAATGGTTAATGTTACGACGTATCCTATTTTTATTCGGTTTTTAACCGACCTCAAAAAAGGAGGATGGTTCTCAATTCGAATGTTTATAAGTTTTTTATGTACATTCGCGCATATCTCCGCTAATTATAAAACTATTTTAAAAATTCTTTTTTCACCTTATAGGGTATTCTTCCAGAATGATCCGATAATAATAAAAATTTATGTGTTTCAAATAACAAAATTGATTTTATATATTTTTGAACGTATCTCCGTCATTTATGAACCAATATCAAAAATTATTTTTTTTTATATGATAGAGCATTCTTCGAAGATAGTCCCACAAAAATTTCAAAACAATCAATTCCTTAGATTGTTATTTAAATAAAAATTACAAAATTTAGAAATATTCGCATATATCTCCGCAACTTACTACCTGATTTGAAAAAATATTATATTATAAGAGTACACTTCCACTATGGTCCTACAAATTTTTTATAAAAATCGGAACAGCAGTTTATTTTTAAATGAAAATAACGGAGAAGATATGTTTCAAAAGTACACTTTTAAAGCGTTTAAAGTAGGGTTTTGTAATTTCTGTGAAAATGAACTAGTTTAGACATCTATACTAATCATACAAAAGGTGAAGAGTTTATTTGTTTCTTTGAACGATTGTCGATTAGTCCATTTATCAAGGAAGGCTATAGACTATATAACATCACGCTGTGACCAACAGGAGCCAAGCATTAACAAAAAAATGTTGCAAAAATGCGGATTTACGTCGGTGAAACCGTTAGGAGCAGCTAGTTACTTATATAATGTATAGATATTTTGTGACTATCGTATAAGTGTAGTAAACCTAGGAATCTTTTAAGGTCAAATAAATCATTAAATTTTAATTACTTCAAGTGGCAATATTCATAAAGAACTTGTTTAAGTTTATGAATCAGTATAAGTTTTAGACGTTGACGAGCGCTTTTAAAAGCCTAAACTGCTTAAGCAAATTAAAACCTCACGCTTCAATATTTCTAAATTATAGTCGAAAATCTTTAAATTGTGTTTTCGATTAAACTTTTAGTTATATAATTGATTTATTGTATCTACGGGTATACTATACAATGCTTTGTTTAATGAAACTAGCTCAAGTTTAACTTTGAAACATTTTTTCAATTTAAATTGTGTTTTGAAATTAGATTTTTTTGTTAGAATGTAAGCGCTTTTAACAGAAATAATTTATTTTTTATTTGGAACACTGTTTGTATGACTAAATTTAAATTAAAGTACTGTACTGGACAAGTGTACACCAGCTTTTGTAGACAGATTAAAAATTCAAACAATTACAATGAGACACCCCTTTAGAGTAAGCTACCGTCAAGAAAAGGACCAGTGATGAATACAAGTTTCATAATAAGGGTTATGATAAGGTTATCCTGCAAATGTATGTATGTCCAGATACGAAAGAGTGTGACGATAAATAGACCTTTGTCGCAATTTTGGCATCAAAGATGGTGAACGGACCTAGATACAACTTAACATTTGTGTGTAATAGCTAAATTTCTCGGAAGAAAACGTGAATTACGATAATGCATTATTGTAATTCACGAATTACGATAATATTATCGAAAAAAAAGTTAAAATAAAATTTTTATTATTACTAGTGGCCGCATAATGACAGAAATACAGTGACAAAATTGGTATTTTGTTGGTCGAACTATCCCGAAACTTATCAAGCCAAATCTTTTCTTGTATAAAAAGTTCCAAGTTTACCTTTAGCATATTAATGTATGCATACCATGAGCCGAATACTAATACAAAGCGGTGCACTTATCTGTTTGATCACAATTTCAAATTAACATAAACACACAAAAACAATGCTTAATTCGGTCATATCGTGATCAGCCAATCAGATAGAGAAAATGTTCAGATTAAATTTTCAAACAGTTATACCTCACTCTAAGTGAGAAGTTATGTACTGCCAAAGAAAGTCATGAAATCTATCCTTTTCGCCCACGCAATAGTGAAGCAATCACTAGTAAATGAATGGACTAGAACTCGTCGATTGCTCCAGAAAATTAAGGCATGTCCTTATAAGATACTGAAATGCCAAAAAGGCTTTGATAAATATCGTAACTGTTAATTTGCACAAGAAAGAAAAAATCGCTTGATTTATTGTATATTTATGTTGTCAATGTGATTTGTATGAATGAAACGATAGTGTATGTAATCACTTTTTTATATTTTATATATTTCTAACGTATATAATATAGAAATATTAACTTTACACATTTCTTCTTTATATAAATTTTACCTATGTCAAATTCTTCTTCTCCGTCAGCTGTTAATAGTGGTACAAAGTTTTTGTTTCACATAGTAATAAATTGAAATTGAAATTCAAACTATCTTTATTCAAGTCCTTACCAAACGCCAAAATTATATGGAGCTTACAGTTTTTTTTATCAGATAATTAATGTAAAAGTTTGTCTAATGAAACGTTCTTCGAAAAATCAATCTTAAAGCGGTGAGGACTTAGTAGCAGTTATAGGGTTTTAGATGTCTACTGGCAGTCGCCAATAATGTTAAGCAATGAATGTGGACTACCAACCACCTTGATGGTTGGCAGTCCTCAACCGAGCGATTTCGCTTATATTTCCTGCCATGTATGATTACCGGTATTTCCGGACCTCTAAGACTGGCAACGTTCTTGTAACTCCTCTGTTCTTGCGGGAGTTCATGGGCAGTGGTGTTCACAAAAGTAAATTGGTGCAGATGAAAGGTGTAAAACCAAATTTTTGTTTCATGACTAATGATAAAGTCATGAATATTGATGACACTTGACGAATTTGTATTTCTTTTTTCTCAAAATCTATAATACAATTTCCGTCAAATCCGTTACTTTCATTTATGCGGAATCCACTTATTAATAAACATGATATGAAGAGCTCTTCGATCCGCGTAAAATTCAAATTTATCGGTGGATTTGTTTGAATAAACCTGATTGTTATAGATATAACCTTTTACATGTTCATATTATGATGTTTAATAAAATTTAATAAACAAGCGGATGATAATGTTTTAGTTTCATTATTTTCAAAAACCTTAATAATAAACCTAATCTGTTGTTATTCGTAGAATTGAGGTGGTAAAGCATAACGTCTTTTCACAGCTTTTGCTGCACTTTTTGTCCGAAGTACCACCGCCGTTAATAAAGCATGTATGACTTTTGGGGATGCCGGATGGCCATGTACCACCCTTTTTTTCCCCACTAATTTTCCCTCCAAATCCTTAATGCCAACCTGTCATTTTCAATGAACATATTCTATGCAATTTCCCATGTTGACAACGCACTCATGACTCTCCGGACGTTGCGTGTGTCTATGAGCGACGGGATCGCCGAGACAAACGAGCAGACGGTTTTCTGATGGTAACATCAGAAAACCGTCTGCTCGTTTGTCTTCCTTTGCATAAAAAATATTTAGTAAAGATTTCTCCTTTCCATCTTTAGGCATTTTATCTTTGTCAAATCCGTAGATATATCACATAAATGTACCATATACTTATGAAATTTAATTATTGGTTCAACAACAAAATGTAAATAAGCTTGTACGGACGCAATCCCGATCACACATTCAAGCTAATCTCATAAACGTGGTGTAAAGAGTTAATTCTAACGGCACTTCTACCCTAAATTTCGATGGGACCCTTTCAAAGTCGAGTATTAAATTACTTTGACCACCATAGCTCGAATTCGAGGGCCTTGCATTCCGAGATTTGAATTTAGAATTAGGGTTGTACCCTTTGTTAGTTGCAACGCATTATGTTGCGTCACAAAGAATTTTTGTAACAGAATTAGAAGGGGTTTTTACGGTAAAGCTCTCGGAATTTGAATGTTTTAAAGGGCTTTTATGTTCGCAATCAAAATTCGACACACACATGAATTAGATTCACTGATTGATTCTAGGTGATCACCGTTAGATACAGAAGCTTTTTTGTTTGTTGGTCGGGTTGATTTTTTTTTACGCATTTAAAATTATGTGTTAGATCAAGAGATTAGCGCGTATAATTTAAATTAAACATTCATACAATATTTTTTTTTTCATTTTAACATTATTACATTTTATATTATTTTTATTCATTATATTAACTGTTTATATTCTTAACATCGTGTGATCTGCTTGCTTAATGGCCTCCTTCTCCATGAAAAAACATAGTTTATTTACTTTCATATTTCCTATATGATATGTATAACAAACATACGTAAACACGTGAAAATGGTTTACATTGCTTTTTCAGATCACCTAAACATTAAGGTTATTTAAACCATTTAAATTGATTCACACAATCTATATGATGTCCCGCAGTTTCTGCAACTTATTTGCATAAAAATTGAAATAGAAAGCATTGTTTTTATTATAATTTATGGTGTCCGTACACATATTACGATAAAAGGAGCAACAAAGCGTAAAACAGTATGAAGGGCTTATGGGGGTACGAATAATTGACAAGATTTTAAGGGAAAGAGTGAATTCAAAGGGTTATAACATATAAATTGAGTTCTATCTCAACTGCGTAACGTTCAAATCCAATAAGCAATCATGTTTTTTTTGTAAAGATTTGGACGTTTAATCCGACGGGTCATCGACCTGTTACAAAACGTGTTAATTTTGTCCCTTAAATTTTCTGCTTATAATTAATTTGTACTATTTGATTTAATGTTACATATGACATTAATATAAGATACATGCTGTGCACACCTTTACTTTTTAACCAAATAAAAAAAGGTGGTTTATAATGTTCTAATTTTTAAATATTTTTTACCTTAAATGTTCCTTTATTTGTTAGGATATACTTTTAGATTGGTTTTAGTGAAAACTTGTTATGCATTTTTAATAATCAACACAACCGAAAAATAAATCATAACTTCTCCATTAAGGCACTCGAAGCCTGTTAAATTATATATAAATATAATACTAGTTCATGTGAAACATGTTAACTATGGTGTTTTTTTTTATTTATAATATTTTTTTTATTTTATTACATTATTCGATAAACGAAGAATAAAGTATAGTGCGTCCCACCCGCAATAATTTTATTCAAATATGTCCCCATTGGCAAGAGCGTGAAAAAAAGCAATTTTCTATATGTATTAATGAATTTCATTAATAAATCATCTCCTTATAAACATGCTATAGTGATTGTCATCTCGTTTATTACTTTTATAATTTTGGACGGCTAAATAAAGTTAATTATTTTAATAACAAAGATAATATTATATATTTTTAATAGCTGACGAAGTAATTTAAAACCATCACAAAAATGAAACAACACTAACAAAAATACGAAATACGAAAATACTAAAATCGCAATTAAAAATAGGGGTGGGGATAGGAGGGTCTCATGTATTTATTTATTTTATTTATTAAATCGTTTTGCACAAATTTTGTACACAGGCGGACTTAATGCCAAGGGCATTTTCTCCCAGTCCACCTTTGGGTGGTACTGAGAAATCGAGTAGGTGCATAAATAAAATTTAAATAAGTTTACATGGATATACTGGGTTAG